>JAULBZ010002442.1:0-18777 GCA_032360805.1 Neoturris breviconis | reverse complement strand
TTCAGCCAACTTGGCTGAAAATATTCTGAAAAATCTCTCCTCCACAGTGATGAACGGCTGTTATTTCGAGCCCTGAAGTTATACTCAATTATCACAATTCCATTGTTTTCTTTTAACATGATTACTAAGAATTAACTTACTTTGTTATCACCAGCTATCCGTTCAGTTTCGTTGAGAATTTCTTGACGAATTGTGTTAAAGTTATAATATCTCTACAAATAAATAAAATGGCCTTGTGAATGCCATTGCAGAGTTTGTCATGAAACTATGGCTTGTAGTTTTATTCATTGAAAAAGGGTGCTATGCCAACAATCCAGTGGACAAAAATTTATTTTAACTTTGCAGCAAAGGCGCTAAAACAGCATCGAACGACTGGGAAATTGACTGGTTTCTACGTATTAGTAAAAGAAACAATTACATGACAATTGATTCTTCTCCAGTATGCTTAGGAACAATAGTCGAAATAAGAGTAAATAATAACTGTTGAGGAGGGATTTTTGAGCATAGCAGCAAAGCTTCATAGCTTGAAGTTTAGGCTCAAAATCACTCTCTGAAGTGATTTTTCTTTAAATCTGACGCCTATATATTTATGCTAAGTTGAACATCTTAACCATACAAGTCTTGAAATACTGCTGGACATTACCTATGGCAGAGTGCTTTTGAGTACAGTTTCAGCCATCCAGCTGATAAGTACTATACTAAAAAAACACTCCTATATAGGGGATGTCTAGCACTTATTTTAATATTTTAATTTAATGAAATAGTTAAGTAAGTTGGTCAATTACAGCTGGAGGTGGCCCACATGCTCTTTTTTCGTTAGCTTCTACAACTAAGTGTAGAGAAATGCACTACTCCTATACCAGACCAGACCAAGTGTAGAGAAAAGTTGACTTGATAAAGAAATGGTAGCAAGCACTCCAGTGGTTAAAATAAAGCTACAAATCCTGAAGCTATGCTCAAAAATCTATCCTCCACAGTGATTATTTACTCATATTTCAACCCCAGGTGCTCTATACATTCTAAAAATACCTTTTCACGTGTATGCAGAAACTTCCCCCATTCTTGTGGTTCTTCTTTCGGTACATCTGGTGAAGGAGATCTGTTCGATTCTTTCGGTACATCTGGTGAAGGAGATCTGTTCGATTCATCAGAATCCTGTGCTTCTTCCGTTCCATCATGCTCGATATTTTCTGAAAAAAAGTGAACAAATATGCCATGAACAGTGTAACATCAAGAAGCTTGTAATTGATTCGTTGGTATGACGGTAGTCAAAATTAAAGCAAATAATCACTGTGGAGGAGGGATATTTAAGTGTAACTTCAGATGTACTAGCCTTAAGCAATGCTCTAAAACCACTCCTCCACAGTGATTATTTGCTCTTATTTTCAGGAGTAAATACATATGCTACAAGAAACAAAATATTAAATATAATTACCGTCAGTATCAAAAAAGTCATCTGGTTTATCACCAACATCATTTTCCCTATCATGCAGAGCAGATTGTGTAGGAGGGACATGTATAAGTTGTAGAACTAATGGTCGCCTTGTTACAATGCCAGAACCTATTAAATAAAAACAAAGAAAAATGTCACAGTTTATGTTTTATAAAAATAAATACTAACTTTAAATAGAGTAAATTTTGAATATAGGGAAATTCTAATGATCATGCAATGTGTTTCCACACTTTTCCCTCGCACAGAAGAGTGTTATGTCAATGATGTTGCAATTGATTGGTTTCTATGGTACAAACAAATCAATCAATCGCAAGATTATCGACTCAGTACTCTCCTCCCATTAGGACTCTGCACACTCCTCTGTAAATAATACATGGAAGACCAACTTATTTTAAATCTGAATTTTCGTAGATCATGTTATACTCAAAAAACTCCTCCATAGATGATATCTGACATTTATTTTCAGGTTTAATAATACAGTGCATGAACAAGAGGTTATTATAAGAAAATTGACTGCTAAATGCAATACTTAACCCTTTTGCCCCTACCCCTCCATAACTATCGAACCACTTGTAGTATTTGAATGAAACTTTCCATAATTATAGTCCATCATAAAAGGAACAAAATCGTACAAATCTTTTTGACGACATCAGAACATTTCTGATGACATCATAATAAAAAATATAATGGAGCTAATTTTCCTTAAAAACCATTAAAAGAGTTCTATAAAGGTTTTTCTAAGTCTGTATTCAGTTTTAGATAGGTAATGTTTTATATTGCTTGTTTGGTTGTTTTACATAGTTTCCGTTTTTTTAGTGAAAACATTGCAAAATACCAAGATTTTCACCCAAAAAACTGGGAAAAATCCCATTTTTAAAAAATCAGAAAAATCAATGAAAGGGGATTTTTATGATTTCAAGTAACTTCACCAAGTTTTACCTAAACACAAGTTGTCGAAACAACAAATTGACGATTTTCAAAGGATTTCCCACATAAAATATATGGTTCCAGGTTATGACCCAGAAATACTGATCAGATAATAGTACGAAACTGATGATATGATATGTGTGTTATAGATTGTTACTAAATATTGAAAAGTTTCAGCATCATAGTTGTAGTGGTTAAAAGGTTATACAGCACGATATCGTAGGGGGGGGGGGAATCCCCTACCCCTCCCGGTTAAAGCAGCTGTGCACCAATTTGTTATATCTAGATTTTAGCATCACCCAATTCAATTGAGAGAAGACATGATATGTGATACCATAATTACGGGAACCATCTTGCATTCATAGGAAAAGCTGCTGTGAGTGGAAGGTCTACTCACCTTTTCACTAACAGCAGCTTTTCCTGTAATTGTTACTTTCGGTACGGTGCTCATTTAATCTGGTGTTCAAGGAAAGAACAGATAATCAACAATTATTTTTGATTTGTTTCAGGTTTTGTTATTTAATCACATGAGATCTATACAAAATAAGAGCAAATTATCACTGCATAGGAGTTATTTTATAGCATTCCACAGTGATTTTTTATTCTTATTTCTATAGAAAAGAAATCCCAAAACATTTTTACCTGAAAATTCTAACATCAAATTTCCTCAGTCATCACCTTATACAATATACCGTAAAATACAACAAAACTACTTCAACGTACCTCCACACCTGACTAGTAAACTTAAATTCCACTCATGCAGGAATTTAGACACAAGTCTAAAACGTTACACAACCGAATTCTTGGGTATACGCTTGCTTACAAGTCTGAAACTATCAGACATCATCTGTGGAGGAGTGTGTTTGAGTACCTTATTCCTTTTAATTTTCGCATTAAAGACGAAAGTTGGGTGAAAAGCTGGCGAAAAGAGACAATAACGGGTGAAAAATGGGAGGAAAACAGGTGCAACAGTCCAAATTTAGAAGTACAAAAATGTGTGGGTGCAAACAATAGAAGGAATAGTTTCAGGTGATGTGTAACACTTATTTTCTAGATTGTACTTATGATATCATATATCTGAGATTATATTGAATGTGATGCATACCCCTTGGCAGGAAGTCTCTCCCTACTATATTTTCTAGTACTGAACTCTTTCCACTGCTCTAAAAAATAACAATATATATCAGTAATCAAAAGAATATGATCAAAGGTTAAACCTAAGCACATAAATATTTGCATACGCACAATATGATTTTATTAAGAGGGTAAAGTTTCAGGTCCAATAAACAATTGGAACACAATTTTGTGAAATGTAGTGAAATTTCATATTAAGGATAAACATATATACAAATCTATCATATTACTGTGGAGGAGAGTAGTGAAATTTCAAATCATAGCTCAAAAACAATGCTTAAAAATCATTCCTCCACAGCAGATATGAATCATACATCATAGATTTATGTACACACCAAATAAAAATAGAAAATATACCTACGTTTATAGTATTAGTTGTGCTTTTTAAAGAGTTGGTATATGTTGCACTGTACGAATAAGGAAGCTTTCCAAAATCAAAATGGAGACTTCAGTTCTTGAAATTTAAAAAAATATTTTTATAAAAAATATCTAGGAAGCTTCCACAAAATACAAATTTCTCATAGAAAAGTAATTTTCAAAACTAAATGTGAGTCCAATTGTGATTCTGGTCAAATCCTTATAAACAGTGAACAAAATCAAAAACTTTCTAAGTCGACCAAAATCATAAATTGATCATTTTGGTGAATGTAAATTAAATTTTCAAAACATTTTCGCCGATACTTGGTCCCAAATAGATGAAATCGAAAAGAAAATTAGCCAGCAGTCTCGTAATATTGCCTAGAATTCCATAACCAAATTTCCAGGATGATACTATACCTTTTCAGTCCATTGGACCGAAAACCCAATTTTGACCTTTTTTGCCCAAAACTAAGGATCGAGTGGACAAAATCAAAAGATATTTGGCGAGCCCTTCTAGAAAATCGCCACAAATGCAGGTACCGAATTTCAAAATGCTGGCACCAAATTTCAAAAAGCTAGCACTAGCACGGGAACTGTGACTAAAAACAGCGGGACACCGCCACTGCCGCAAAGTGATAGCAATAGCCAATCCAAACTTTGTTTGGTGGGCTAAAAATAATCACTGTGGAGGAGTGACTTTTGAGCATTGCTTCAGGTTAATAATTGATGCTCATATCATATCATGTTATAGATCTAATTATTTACATTTTATCAGGCTATGCCTTAAGGTGTATGATAAAAAACCTTTTGACCAGTACATAGTTAAAAATAAGAAACCGTAAAATCAGTGATCAAAAAAAGAACCTCACTGTGGAGAAGAGTATTGAATCAATATGACCAAATCAATTATAAGTATGTTGAAATCATTTATGTAATATACAATAATTGATTCTTAGAATTTATGCATCTTTTATAACACATTACAAAAATAACAAATATAACAGTGTTGGAAATAACATTAAAAATAATGAGTGATTTGTTTGTATATAGTTTCTACAATAAGTGTGTTGACGTCAATATCATTTATGATCTTATTTAAATTAAAAGAACGCAATTAAAATAAAAACATCATAATATAATTGATATATAATAATTGATTCTTAGAATTCATACATCTTTTATAAGACATTACAAAAATAACAAATATAATTATTTGCAGTGTTAGAAATAACATTAAAAAAATAGTAACTGATTTGTTAGTATATAGTATAGCTTCTACAAACCAGAATAAGTCAGCATTTGAAGAACAATAATCACTGTGGAGGAGGAATTTTGGAATTTTGATTCAGATAGTGATTATTCGTTCTTATTTCATTACTGAAGTCAGTTATATTGTTTATGTTTTCAAGGAGTATCTTACTTTGTGTTACGTACATGTCGATGATTAATGAAAATGTTCCTGTTATATACATTGTGTAATTTAACGAAATCAAATGCGAATTGTTTAAATACATGGTTAGTGATTGTACAAAGGTCGATAAAAAAAATAAATAATCACTGTGGAGGGGGATCATTGAGCATAGCTTTGTAGCCTGAAGCTATGCTAAGAAATCACCCTTCTGAATTTAGTTCACTGTGGAGAGGCATTTCTTTAGCCATAACTTCAGGTTAAAGAAATTGTGTCTAAAAAGCACTCGTCCACAGTGATTATATTTCAAATATATGAGCATTGATTACTTACTTGACTTCCAACAACAACAATTTGTGGTAATTGTATAGCTTCTGAACCAACTGTGTTAAAAACATCTTGCAGCTTATTGATGATAGGAATAAGTTGTTCCATTTATTATTATTATTATTACTACGGTTCTAAGAGAATAAATTGTGTTAACATAACTATCACTAATATATATGAGGAAGTAACTTACTTACTTGTCATTGCAATATAAAATTGTTTTATAAGCAACCATGTTTATATTTTTCTAAAGATAAAGCAATTCTGAGAATTAAAACAAAAGAAAATTTGTAACTGTTGAGGAGTAAGTTTAACACTATGTACTACTTTCTATATTACCTGCATATACTGCAAAGTTTAGGTAGTCCATAAAATATTCTCTAGAAAGCCTGAAGCAATGCTAAAAAATTCCTCCTCCACAGTGATTATTAGATTCCTGCTGATCAAGTAAATATTTTTGTTTGTTTTGTTTATACTTAACTAGGTATGTTGTGTAGGGAGTCTAGAGTAGCATTTATGTCAGATTCATGTTCAGACTCTATACAGTCAATATGAATGCCCAGATTGACAGATATATACTATATTTTTAGGTTAGAATCACTTCTGATCATAATCATTTCTATTTTTACCATTGGGTCCTACTTGAATCTATGCATGTTCATGTGTCAAATTTTGAGGAATTAATGTTTGTGAATGAGCTTGTACACTTGCTGTTGTAGGATACTTAAAATTTAATTGATGTAATTTATTCAACATGTGCAAACAAAAGAAAATCATTATCTCACATGTTAAAGAACATGCATTTTCATATTTTGACCACTGTTAAAGTATTCTTTCTGCTGTTTTTGGTCATCATTGATTTTCCAAATTGCCTTAAACTTGTTCCTGGGTGGTTAATAGAAGATTTAAAGTATAAATACTGTATACCATTTTTCCATCAGTAAATATGAGCAAAGCTTGAGCGTCAAAGGCTAGGTTTTAGAAAATCTCCTGTGAATTAAACTTACTTACTTACTATACCAAATAATTTAGCACTTGTTGTCTTAATGTTTTTGATGCACGTTACATCCAGGTGAAGCATAAGAACATAAGAACAGTCAATGAAAAATGTAATAGTATGCAAGCATAAGAACATTGAAAGGGACAAGATGACATAGTTTGGCTAATGCTCTCTTGAGTTTGACTGCAGTAGCATTGATTTGAGACTGCTAGCTAAGGTCACTATCTATAAAGCGTCCCGTTTTGTATAATGTAAACGTCCAAGGGTGGCCATACCCTTTGCCTTAGCTTCATGCTATTAGGTATGGTCTCCTTTCTATAGCAGTATTTACTATAATCCTAGCCAATTATATATTTTCTTTATTATTGTAATCTGCTATGTGATAAATAAAAGTATCTTATCTTATCTTATCTTATCTTATCTTATCTTATCTTATCTTATCTTATCTTATCTTCGCCTCCACAAACTTTCAGAAAAATAAAAATAAATATGTGGGCTGTCTAAAGATACGGATGTTTTGTCCTGAAATCTTCTGATTGTTTCCGATTATAAGTTGGATTTACCCGATTTACTGCACGAAAAATCGTGCAGTTATCAACAGAAAAGTATCTAAAAAATTGTAAGGCCCCGTAATCAGGTGTCGTCCAGCCGTTTTTAATAGAGACCGATTACTAGGACCGTAAATGTAATGAGGCTAGACTTATTCGAGGGGGGCGCATATATAAAAATTTCAGCTAAAGGGGTGGAGAGGGGGCGCTTATTGAAAAGGGACCGGAAGAGTGGTTTCCGCGTATGACCATAAGCTTTGTTTTTTGTATTTTTTTGAGAGAAAAAATATTTATAGACTGACGATGCGATGGACGAGCGTGTACGCTGGTACAGTACAGACAGAGCGGTCTGATAGAGCGCAGGAAAGTTTATCTGTTTATTGGAGAACGGCGTAGCTTTCTTACTTTTTTTGTGCTTTATGCAACCAATTCTAGGTTTCCATAGTCTGATGGAACCAAACTGATCCCCTTATCCCGTTCTTTTTTCCCAAACCCCAGGTGGTTTTTTGTGTTGTGTCTGTGTGAGTTTATGCATTTCCAGTACCTAGCTATTTCTCGAAGATATGTTGCTGGTGTTGGTGTTTAACCTGGATGTGAGAGATTACCCTATTCAGAGCTTTTATTAGCTTGTTTGTTTTTTGGGACCACCATCCATCCATCATCATCATCAGCCTTTTTAGAAAAGATTTAATGAAAAAAGAGATTGTCTAAAAAGAACCGGGAATAAATCTCTTTATTTACTGATTAAAACTCCGACAGTTGATGACTGCTTGACTTAACCCTTACCCGTCAGTAAATAAGAGACTTTTTCCCTGGTTCTTTTAGACAATCTCTTTCTTCATTCAATGGGACACTTCATACTAGACTCATGTTGCCACGAAGTCATCAAGAGGGCAAAACTAATCACACAGTTTGTAGTAGAGGTAATCCGATTGTAAAACTGGTGCCGTAAAATTAGAAAAACAAAATTACCAAACTCTAGGCATCAATTAATTACCGAGGCGAAAATCTGAAATTTCCGATACAAAAGTTTGATTTTTGGTTGCCACACGTGTCGTTTAGTGGGTAAAAATTATAGCGTCAACTTGAGTATATGAAAGTGTATATGGAAGTGTCCCCTAAACAACAATACACAAAGATGCTTAGCTAGCTATACTTATAAATGCAGTAATAAAAATTAAACATTGTATATAGCTACAAAAAAGGAGGGAGGGTTCAGGAAGTTAGCGTCGGAATGACCTCTTAGCTATTATCTTATTCTGTTGTTTGTTTTAGCACAATTCTCAGTAAAATTGAGATTATGTGCTAAGTTGCCATGATAGAAACGTCAGGCAATTTTACCCACCCACCAACAACAAACGTTAACTTGACGTTATACGTGGCAACATGAGTATGGAAGTGTTCCCTTAACTCCACCTCAATGTTTATAATTCTTCATTTAGAACCCCTCCAAGATGTTGAAATTTCTAATAAACACCCCAGCGTTTATTCAGTCATTTACGATACCTTTTAGTTTATTTTGTTAGCTACATAGCTAGAGAGGGGTCACCCTTTATGAAACATTGCCCCTCTTGAAATACTGCAGTGACATCCCTTATATCAAGTTTACATCTTCCACTAAACAGTTGACTTTCTAGCTAAATACCTTAAGGGAAGGAGATTTTGCAGCTCACATATTTTGCTAAAATCCGCGAAATTTATTCCCGTAAAATTATTTAATTTAAACTTTACTTCCTAGCCTTTAGGGAATTTTACACTTATCAAGTCTAAATAAAACAAGACATACCTAGAGGTAAATTTAGGTCCTAAAACGTTACAATTCCATACAGACAATATATACCAAGTATACATTATGCCTCACTAATTGTATATACCTTACAATATATCAAGTTACTTTCAATTTGAGTTTAAGCTGTGCACAAAAAACCCCACTTTTTTATGCTACTGTATTTGCGAAATTAAATTCCCTGGAAAATTTTCTACCCTTAAGGTGATTCATAAAGAGACGCCCCTATGTTGGTGCCTAAATATTAATGTCAGAGAGTTTTTTACTGCGTGACATCTCCCTTTTCATGTATCTGAATTACATTCATATTTTTAGATTTCTATCTGCATTTATACTTTACCATGTTGGTAAACCTCATATAAAACTCCCCTTGTTGTTTATGATTTTGAGAATTTCAGTACTAAAAGTTGCTTAAACAATTGCTAGTATCTTGATCAAATATTGACTTCTGTTTACTAGAGATTATTGGCGAGGGTACTGTATCATATATACAGCGCTGTGCCCATATATGCTAACAAATTACTCACCCACAGTGTTTTTTGTTCATATTTTGACCCGTGTTAACTGGGTTGATTGATGCAGTGTATGGAGAACAAATATATTGACAAGTATATAGAAGACTGTCACCCTTATATGGATGTCACCTTTAAAGTGGACACTTCAATGGTTTCCTATGTTAATTTTTTTCAAACTAAGGACACCACTGCAGTGTCAATATTGGGGCGATGTCCATATATGGGCAACATTTATATATATTTATTGTTTTTTTAGAGGATGAAATATGTTTATTTTTCTACTGATTCTTAATTTCCAATTTATTATCATCCAAGCAGATGTTGACTGTACGAGAGGTGAATCATCGTGTATGCAATGTTTACTTGCAAGTCCAGAGTGTTATTGGTGCACTTCTGCAACTGAAAATAGGTGTCAAACATTTATAAGTTCTGCGTTAATGCAATTATTATGTCGAGAAAATTCGATTCACACAGCTCATAATCAATGTCCTTCATCAGATTTGAGTGAAAATGTTCAAGAAAACAATAAACTTGATAAAATGCTTGAGTTATTGGAACGTCTGAAGTCAGGAAAATCATTAGAAGTAGTAGATGATACCTCTTCATCGACAACTAAAAACGATATAGATTTGAGTAATTTACTAACAAAAGAAACTAAAACAGAGGAGCGTACAACTACTAGTAGTAGTGCTGATTTGAAAGAACTTTTGCATAAACTATTGTTATTAAAATTACTCAGAAAAGTTAAGAATGAAGGTAGTGCTACATTGAGTGATGAAGATAAGTTATTACTATATGAGTTGAGCTCAAAAACAGCAACCACAACAACGACCACAACGACCACAACAAAGACACCTGTTACAGATGTCAGTAGTAGTGAGTTATCACAGCTTATTTCGATTTTGCAAAAGGAGGCAATGAAAAAAAGTAAAGAACTTAGTAATAAAGTTGTAACACCAAATACTACAGAACAAGCATTTGCAAAAGCAATTCTTACGAAAACTGATAAACCAATTGTAAAAGTTACAAAAGAAAAAATAGTTAATTCAACAACTAAAAAAGTAAAACTTCAACTTAGCAATCATAATGAAAAGGTAGGTATTGACTATGAAGAAGAAGAGGGAGAAAGTTTACATGTCATTGCAAAGAATAAACACACGAAGAACAAGACAACTACTGGGAAAGTTGATATTACTGGTTATTGTGGTCTATATGAAAATGTGGTAATATGTAACCAGGATAATAATTGCACATGGTGTAATCCTGCTGATGAATGTATTCATTCAAATAACCAAGAATATGATGTCTGTGTTCACACAAAACGTAAAGGCTATGGTAAGATTATAACTTGACTTGTTCAGTGTTTTTTTAGCATTTTTTTAGGTTTTCCAGCCTGAAGTTATGATGCTGTATAGTCAATTGGGGTAAGGTTACAAGTTTTTTTTAAACTTTTAAATACTAACTTATTTTTTTGTGGATATATCACTCTCATCACACTGTATATACGTACTGTGCGACATAACTTTTGAGAAAATGTGATGGATTACGCTTAATTAAAAAAAAAACGTGCATAAAGCTTCTCCTCCTTTAAAATGGGGCAACAATTACGTATTATGGGGCAACCGTTATGCGAGTCATTTTATCAATGATTCACTGCAGCTATGCAAATTTAAAACGTATCATGAAGCCACTCTGTCACTCTGTAGAGTATCAGCCATATCAGCCATTTTTTGTAATGCATATTTTCAATGTTGTTCTAGCATCTTTAATGGCCGCGGGTAATCCATTTTTCTCCTTTAAAGGCTTTATGCCATTTAGGGGTAAAACTGAGATACGACCTTTTGTATCCATTTTCCCTTGAAAAAGGACAGAAAAGCTTCGTATTGCTATCACTGCTGCGTCTGCGTATAAATTCACAAACTTTGTTTTGAAACTGCTTGGTAGTAGAATGAAACAGGAAGTTTTGGTACGAAGAAACCAATCGATTGCAAGCTTGTTGACTTAACACTCTTCTCCTGGAAACGAATTTTGGAGATGGTCCCTAATCAATTCTTAGTATTTTCTGCCCTACTTGTAGATTATGTACAATGGTTTCTGTTTCGCTCTAAAATTCAAAGATTTTCTTTTTATTTTAGATATCGATCCGTGTTTCCCTTTAAAACATTGTAAGCAATGTGTACAAGATAACAAATGTTACTGGTGTGACGTTTCTAAAAGTTGCCACACATATCCTTTTGTTGGTTATGTACCGACCGCTTGTGGTGGTGATTGGTATGTAAAACAATGTGACGTTCAATTGGCAGTTATCATTATTGTTTTACCACTTATTATGATTCTGCTTGCAATGGTTACGTTTTACTTCTGTTTGAAGTATTGTTATTATCGAAGAAAAGTCTTACGTGTACCGCTATTTGAAAAGCCTGGCGTATTTGATTACCGCAAAGATAAAAAGGTTTATTTTGTCCATCCGGATGATGAAAGTAGTGATAATGAAATGGAAACTGAAAAGTTACGTAAAAAGTATCGGTTACCACTTGAACGTGCACCTTTGATTGATCCAAACAGTTAGTATTTGGTGTAGAAATAAAAGATTTTGTTTTCATTAAAACTATAAAAAGATTCTTCACTTTGGCTTTTTTTGCTGGTTCTGAAAGGAGATAAAAAGAAGAAAATAAGTTTTTTTCTTAAATATATATATACCGATATATTTTCTTGTATTGTGAGAAATATTGTTTATTGCTCTGCTCCCTTTGTGATATCTTGTATATTGTTTCCATGATCAATTATGTTTGACATATGGGCGAATAATCACTGTGAAGGTGTGATTTTGAAAATACTAAGGAACCATATCTAAAATTTGTTTCAAAAAGAAGATATTTTAGCAGTTTTAAAGAAGTCAAAATCACTAAATTTGAGAAAGAAAATCTATGATGAAGAGTGTTAAGTCAATAAGTTGCAATGCAATTGCAAGATCGTTAATTCAGCACTCTTCCCCTGGGAACAAATTTTGGAGATGGTCCCCAAAACATCATTCCTCCATAGTGATTATTATTTTCATATCAAGTTCAACATTGTTATTTCAATATTATATTCTCTGTATCCTGTTCACTGGCTGAAATAAGAGCAAATAATCTCTGTGGAGGAGTGATTTCTGAGTATAGCTTCTGGCTTCAAAGCTTAAATCTATGCTTAAGAATCACTCCTCCACAGTGATTAATTCACAATTAATTTGAGGGGTCCTATTCTAAAGCATCTCTTACTTTTAGTGGCGTTTAAAAATGTATTTCATTAAAGTTTTTATTTTACAATATGAGTTTAGATTAGAGTCTTATGTATTGTTAAAACTCCACTTACTACCCTCTCAGAATGTCAAAAACATTGAATTATTTTTATTGTTTTGGAACAGAAAAGCTAGTTGCTCATTATATTTCAAGCAGATGTTTGTAATTAGAATTTTAGTTCAAACTCCCATTCAATGATTTTGATATTATATATATGGAAAAAGAAGAAGAAAATCTATTCGGTGTTTCTTTGAAAAGTAAGAAATTAGATGATTCGAAACTCAGGGGCACCTGCCCATTTTCTGTTGTTTGTTTAGTATTTTTATTTTATTATAGTCAGACTAAGAAAAACAACATCATTAGCATAACATTTTTCGAAGAAGAGAAAATAGTCAGTAAAGGAGAGATTTTTGAGCATGGCTTTGGCTAAAAATAACTCCTCTGCAAGGATTACTCATTTGGCAAAAACTTGTTCAAAGTTCATAGTAATAGCGTCTTTACTGTGTCTTTACTATGGACTGAAAAAGTTTTTGCACACTGGTTACTGAGTTAATGAGCTTGTAATTGTTTTATTTCTACCGACGGAAGTAATCTATTAGAAGTTCGTTGACATCCTTCTATTCCGACCTAGAATTTTTTATTTATATACATTTTTTAGTAAAATACACAACTTTCTTAACTAAATAAACAAGCAGGAAACAAGTAAACTTTGATCGAAATAAGACCAAATAATCATTGGGGAGGAGTGTCTTTTTTTGCTATAGCTTCAGGCTACTCAAAAATCCCTCCTCCATAGTGATTTATTTACTCTTACTTAGACCATTGAGTAAATATATATTTTTACTGTCTCTTGTTACACTTTGTCTTAGCAAAACAGATTTTATTGTCTATATACAAGATGTCCCAACAAGGAATTGTTTGCTTTGCTCCTATTAAATTCATTGTTGAAGTCACAGCGGTGGTGCTCTTCTCCACAGAGGATGTTAAGATATTTGTGCAAGCATTGTTTATACATTAGGGCATGAGAATGATGGGATTTATATCTAATTAATAACTCGTCTAAGAAGGTACTTCTCTGTGGGCAAAAAACTTGTTTAAAGTCCGCAGTAAAGACGATTAAACAACGTTGTTCTAGCGTCTTTACTGCTGACTTTGAACAAGTTTTTGTCCGTATGTGTTTTTTAATGAAAGACATATCTGTTGTCATTTATTACTCACAGCGGAGACAGCATTGTTCACAATCTTTGGAATTCCTAATTACTTTTGCTATTCTTGTATGTGACTTTGAGCAATGAATTTTATTTAATAATTATTCTGTGTGATGAATCTTATTATATAAAACATCACGCACTTACAGCCTAAAATACATTACCGAATGTGATCAGGGATAACTCTGTACGGCAATACGTAGATCGATTACGGAGTTTTCCGTGACCATACCCAGTATTGTTTTACCCATGTCATGTTTTGGTTTTATATTATTTTTTTACGTTGCATTTTTACGTTATTATTTTTGGATGTATATTTAATATGTTAAAGCGTATCACATTTCGTATTACCGTAAATGTCCGATTTTAAGTTACGGAATTTTTGATGCGGCGCTTATTCTGAAGCAGCGCTTATTTCAAACTTGGAAGAATAACAACAATATTATGCATGTCGTACTGTTGAAAATCTTTAATACATTCCAGTACTTCGCCAAGCTGTTTTGGCTCTTGTAGACGTGATTTCCACGTTTAGCAGTATGAAATTCTAGCTGATAGCGTACTTCAAATTTAGCAGCAATGGCGAGTGCCATTTACGCAGCTTATAAACAGAGGAGAATTAACCTCGTTGCTATGTTTTTTAAATAAGCGCCGCACTTAAAAAAGTGCGGCGCTTATTTGGGCGCGGCCCTTGATCGGACATTAACGGT
This sequence comes from Neoturris breviconis, assembly GCA_032360805.1. Classification (NCBI taxonomy): domain Eukaryota; kingdom Metazoa; phylum Cnidaria; class Hydrozoa; order Anthoathecata; family Pandeidae; genus Neoturris; species Neoturris breviconis. The sequence continues at coordinate 4,123 of JAULBZ010002442.1, read as the reverse complement.
ATACTATTTTAAGCCTCAGTGCTTGAAGAACAAATAATCATCGTGAGTGAGTGACCTTTAAGCACAGCTTCAGGCTTTATAGCTAAAACTGTGTTCAAAAGTACTCCCCCATGGATGATATTCGGTAGTTATATTCAAACATGCAGTTGTCAAGTAACAAAGAAACGAATCAAAGCTGACTGTACAATATGACTGTTGATGACATCGCACATACTACGCGTAGCTACGAGTAGTTTTCAAGGGATTATAATGTACACTGCGTCAACCTTGATCAAACTATCAGGATTTTTTCTCAAATAAATAAGTATGAATATGCCGGACATCATCTGCAGGACATCATCTATGACGGAGTGTATTGAGTATAGTTTCCAGCTTCGAAGCCGAAAACTACTCAAAAACACTTCTCCACCAGGTGATTCAATGGTTATATACTTACTAGGGTAGATTTAAGTACCTAAACTCGTGGATCAAAGCTAATATTTTCTGCTTTTGCACGAGATATTATTCAGCGGGGGCTTGTGTTTTGTATAAAAGTGCATTATTTAGCCTGATGCCAGTCCTTAAAGCGACACAAGTTTTAAGAACTGGGATTCAGACTATGTATTACTTTAAATTATTTTTGCTGAATAAAGTATCATGGAAAAAAATTCAATTTATTCTTTTATCGGTGTTTTCTTTTGTTGTGAAGAAAGGGAGAAGACGCTGGGACAAGTTTATCAGGGAGTTTTGGATATTTATCGTTTGCTCTATTTATGCATAGGAAGAACTAACAGTTATTCTCTAAATCACAAATCACACTTTTTTTATAAAAAATGGTAAATTGGCCATGGTATAATGTTGAAATTTTGGTTCTGCGCCGCTTATGTTTATAAAAAACACGGTAAACTGGGATCTGCTCCGCGTTTTCATAAACATTCTGAAAAGCTTCTAAATCACTTTTTCCCCATAAAATATCTAAAAAGTACCTAAATTCCATAAAAAATTCATTACTAAATCGCCTGACAGTTTTCATAAAAAATTTAAAGTTTTTAAATCACATTTTTTCATAAAAAATACGTAAGTATCTCTAAATAACAACCTCGTTCTCAGGGCAAGAAGCTCCAGGAACGAGGTTGTCTAAATAATGATTCTATCAAGCGTTTTTCATTAAGAGTAATGTAAAAAGTCGCAAATAGCTTTTTTCATATGAAAAAACCCCCGACGCATTCATTTCAAACTAATTTGTGTATTCAGTGAAAATTGGGGTTATCGCAAGCTCGTCCCAACTCCCTATTGACATTTTTTCTCGCGGGCCTTTATGAGAGAAACATTGGGTATGAGCTTAGAGTTATCGGTTATTTCGGATAATTCGTTATCTACTAGCCTGTACTGCAAACTCGAAGTCTGGCGAGAAAACGCGGGACGCTTTTTTGCCGCGGGGCGGGTCTGCGGAACAGGCTAGTTATCTGCTGGAACAAATTTCTTAGTCATACTCCTGGTCATAGTCCATAGACTATGTACTTTTGGGTTAACCGAGGTATACTTTGTAATATTATAAAAAATATGAAACGCAATCTCGTTCCCTTGCAAGAGTCTATTCCTACTTTTATTAAACGAAAACAAAATTAAAATATCGCCTTAAGGGTTTTAACTAAAGTGATAAGTCGTTGGGAACTTGTTGGCAACTTTGAGATCAGTTGGTTATTATACCAGTCAATAGTGATTGTTCCACACAAACACTTCGATCGCAGAAAATAGCAGACATTGATTTTAAATTCTACGTTCAACGGACGTCTGAATTTTGCTTGAGAGAATATTGACTAAGCCTCAATAAGCTTTTTGGATAAACAAGATAATGCCTTTGATATCGAATGGTGTTGAAAGAAAATAGACATGCGTGCATAAGATCAGTAATGCTACACGTAGTCAGTTAATTCGTCCGGGTTTCTTCATTTTTGACAACCTGAAGATATGCCGCCCAAAAATTCCTCCTTCACAGTGATTGTTCGCTCTTATTTTAAGCGCTGGGATAAAGAAGCTTAACAACCTCGTTCCTATGGCCTTCTATCTGAAATAAAGGGTCTAGGAACGATATTGAAAACTCTCGTGATTAATCTAACTACTTTTCAGTAGTACGACAGATAATTTTTAACCAAGAAAACCATGCAGTTTGAAATTATAGAAAATTAAGAGCCGTCTGCACTTGGACTACTTACTGCTCAGTGTGCAAAAACTTGTCCTAAAGTCCGCACTTGAGACAAGACAAATTGAAAACAAAAGAAAACAAGTTAAATTTCATCCAAATTTTTATTCGCATTAATTCTGAACCTATATGGTACACTTAAAAACCACAAACAAAAAACAGAATTTATATATTTTAGTGATCGGTTGCATAGCTTCGATGACTATCACAGCGTGAAAGGCTACTAAATACGGACACCCGTACAGCTCTGTATACGGACTGTGTATTGCCACATATGGTATTACAGTCTGTATACAGAGCTATATCCCGGTGTGCAAAAACGTGACTTTGAACAAGATTTTTCCCACTGATGAGTCCGTATTCAGTTGTCTTTGCACGTTGAGTATTTTTTAGCACATACCCCCGTGGACTTGTTCAAAGTCTGCAGTAAAGGTGGCAGAAAAACGTTGAGAACGTTTTTCTAGTGTTTTTGAACAAGTTTTTGCCCACTGGGACGCGTATATGCGTCATATAAAAACCCAGTAAATAATGGAACGAGGACTGACCGTGAACAGTTCCCGGTAGGCACGTAGCGTCTTATCAACGACGTTGAAAGGAGTTGTGATAAGCTGAGAATTCACGCGCGGGCAATGTTCCATCTTTTTTAAAGGAAACAAAAATGATGCAGTCCCTGCACAAAAAGGAAGTTATTGCATTGCAATACGCGTAATTGTTTTTAGAAGAAACCAAGCAAAGGCCCTAGTACCTTAAGGGAAGAAATTTTGGCGGATTTGACGGTTTTTGCCCAAAACCGCCAAATTAAATTCCCGCCAAATTTAAAAATAATCGTCATCCGCCAAATTTCTAAAGAAAGAAAAACGTATTCTTTTATAAATATTTACGCGATCTAAACAGTCTAAAAAACGCTAAAGACTTGAAAACATCTGTCTATTTCGTCCCCGAACTAATTTATATGTAGCAACTTAATTCAAAGTCACGTGATCAGTGTGTCGCAGCGGCTTTAACTGTCAAAACTTGCCCAAAACCGCCAAATTAAATTCCCGCCAAATTTAAAAAAATTGGTCTACCGCCAAATTAAATTCCCGCTAAATTTAAAAAGATTTATCAACCGCCAAATTAAATTCCCGCTAAATATGCCGATTTTACCAACCGCCAAATTAAATTCCCGCCAAAATTTCTTCCCTTAAGGTATTGTATTTGATTGATCATTATATTATAAAGAAACTATTTTCTGTATTATGCATGCTGTCTTCATCCTTCTCTATCGCGTTAAATGCTGTCTTCATCCTCCTCTGTCACGTTAAAAGCTGTCTTCATCCTCCTCTGTCACGTTAAAAGCTGTCTTCATCCTCCTATATCACGTTAAATGCTGTCTTCATCCTCTTCTATCACGTTAAATGCTGTCTTCATCCTCCTCTATCACGGTAAATGCTGTCTTCATCCTCTTCTATCACGTTAAATTCACAAATGTTGGAAAAAATGGAAAAATTGAAGAAATACAATTATAAATATGCAGTTCCTATTTTTGTGAAAAGTTTGCTTCATTATAAATTGCTGATTTGGTTTAAAACAAGTGGGCACGCAACATTTTATCAATCGTTTTAACGTCGCGATTCCACAATGATGTCATTTTAACACTGATAAGATGTCGCGTGCTGGTATAGATACTCTTCTTTGCAATTCATAATTTGAATATAGCTCCTTACCATCCTTAGCAAATTCCTCCAAATGTTCTAACGTGATATCTCCAAATTCTTGTTCTTCTTTTAATCGCTCATAAATAACATTATCCTAAAAAAAAATTAAAAAGCGTGTTCTGAGCAGCATAAAATCTGAAAATTCTTAAAAGGAGGGGTTTTTTTTAGGTCAAACCTTAATAAAATCTGTTTACCTAATAAATAGAAATGGGTAGTATTTTTTTTGCCAAAACAGGAATTTACC
>JAULBZ010002441.1:0-18778 GCA_032360805.1 Neoturris breviconis | reverse complement strand
CCCCGCTGCTATTAGACCCGATATCTGTCTCAGGCTTTATCTTCTAACATGTATGTTTATGCATACATGCATGCATGCATGTATGTGTCTATATTATTAAACTCCGAGGTTAATCTAACGTCCAATTTAGAGCAGCTCTGTTACTTCCTTCTAAGTCTGGCACAAAGGTCTCATACATAAACTTACTGCCTACGGAATTTCTGGTAAACTTTTTTCTCTTATCAAAGGTTGTCTTAAGATAGGCAATCTTCAGTCTCTTATGAGTTGAATGTTAACGCTCCTCAAGGCTCTGTGCTTGGGCTTTACATCCTCAACTAAAAACATTGATATCGTAACAGCTGTTGTTGAATAGGGGGTAAGAAGTGGCTCGTTTCATTTAACGCAACAAAAACTCGTATACTTTCATCGTCATACATTTCCCTCTTTTCCTATAATCTCTATGAATGGAACCAACCTAAAAGAGTCAACTTCTTTTGATTATTTACTTTGCTTAAAACTTACTGATGACTTAAAGTGGGATGAATATATCGCCTCAAGTGCGATGGTTGGTTCTTTTTATCGTTTGCGTAAGTATCTATCCCAAGTTCAATTTTCTATCTCTGCAAGAGCCAAATTTGTCCAACCATAGAATATTGTTGTCACATCTGGGGAGGAACTTCTCAGCGATCACTATCACCACCTACGAATTATACTCAACCCTCCAGCCTCTTTCACATCGTCGAAACATTTCTAACATACGTACCGAAAAAACTAATCAATTGCAAGCTCGTTTAGGGCAAAACTCGGTTAGGGGTCCATATAAAGGCTGTCTAACTCTATATCTATATATTTCTATACCAAATTTTAATTCTATGTATTTTTAAATCTCTTTCATCTTTTCTTCTTTTGCAACCCTTTTCAATCCAGTGGCCTTGTGCTTTGGGTGACCAACAATAAACAAAATAAAAAGTAGTAGCCTCCAATTTCGATTCTTTCAGATCTCACTTGGTCTGTTTTCTTCTGAAGTTAATGTAATACGTTGACATCAGAATCATCAACAGGAAATGCGTTAATGTATGATAGTTTTATGCGACCAGAAAATAATTATTTTTTTGTCATGGTAGCTTTGGTACCATTATCAATTATTATGCCGCAATGAAGAGTGGAATCAAGCATATTTTAAAAAAATCAATCAATAATGAATAAATTATCGTACATTAACGCATTTTGTGTTAATGAATTCTGATGTCAATACTATGGTGGTCGATAAGTGCACAAAAAGAATCTTAAAATTACGCAAAAAAAATCTTAAAGTTACGCAAAAAAATCTTAAAAAATAAATCAATTACGCCAAAAAAATCTGGGCGCCACTTTCAAAATACTGTAACTAATTATTATTGACGAAACTAAGACAGAGATAAAGACAAGGTGATACGCTTCATATGAAAGTGTACTTGAATAAACCCATGCATCTTGTTTCAAATGAGTAACTGCAGAAGAATCGCGCTGGGGGTTATTTACCACCAGGGTGCGCTCTCTGTTTATCACTAATAAAATAAATAATGAAAATAACAAATCTAATTGAAAATAAGGTAGTCTTGCTTAGACACTCGGCAGGCAGCCCAGAGAAGAAAGAACTGGAGGGAAACGAGAGAAAAAACGCTTTCTGAATTGAGTACCGTGCCCTAAATTCCGATGTTGCCCGTTTCCCGTTTTATTTTCCGATTATATTTTCCGATTTATTTTCCGATTTTCTTTAGCTTGATTCTCATGTACATTCGGCATATTGTAACAGGATGCATGGGGTAATTTAAATACAAACAATGAACGCCCTGGGAACGAGGTTGTATTTCATATGTTAATGACCAATCTCCTAAAAATAATGCCTTTTATTCAAAATAAAGTACCCCACAGTGAAACCGTACTTACTGGAACTAAAATGTAAAAAAATGATTCAAGTGTTTTTAAGATAAAATTTATCTTAGAATTCGAATCTAAAAACCGTTTTTCCAAAATAAATATATTTTTTGAAATAGAAAACATTTTGCATGGACCTGGTAGAAAAGAAAATCCCATATTAAACGCCCAGTGCGTTTATTTCATTTTTAGAAGCGGGGTGTGTTTATTGAAGGAACCTACCAACATATTCTGTATTTTTACCGACATCACGAAACTACTAAAAACCACAAAATATCAGTCTATGCATGTAAACCTCGTAACCAGGGTTTCTTGACTTTTCTGAAAAACGAAAAGCACCGAAGAATATATATATGTAACTTTCTTCGGCACTTTTTCAAAAATGTCACAAGCCATGGGTACGAGGTTATCCATGCATGCTAATAAAATCTTCTTCGTTGTCATCCTTGATAGTCCACAAATAGATGTTTCGAATAAACGTCCACCATATGAGGCACGTGTCCAATAAACGCCGTTTATTAGAAGGACGCGTTTTTATGAAAAGAAAGAGTATTTGGAGTTATTTATTTAAAGATTTACTGTTACGTCACGCTAATTTCCTCGATCATCAATATCGGCTGGGGACGAGGTTGCAATATCGGATTTTCGGCTGCTAATATTGCATTAAATATTTTTGTTGTGCATATTAAGATTTTTTTTGTGCAATTTATTTAAGTTTTTTTTGCGTAATTTTAACAATTTTTTTATGCATTTTAAAGATATTTTTTACGTAATTTTAAGATTTTTTTGTGCACTTATCCGCCACCCCATACCTTCGTCTGCACATCTATATGGATACACATCAAGGCTAAAAAAGAGGGATTTTATAATTTTCGTCTTTTAGCGCTTCATTAATGATATACCGATATCGAGTCAGATTTTGATCACGTTTGACTTTCAAATTATTAGATATAGGTACGTCAATAGAAAATTCTGAAAAGTAGAATATTTGCAAAATGGAATCGATATGACTAGAGCGATGTCCGGATAGGAGCTCTAGTTTGATATATAATATATATTTGAACAATCATCAATATGACTGTTTTTCAACTTTCTTGGTGAAAAGCAGTCATTTCAGCACAAATAACTATAATCAATAAATTTTGGCTTGTAAAACAAACTTGAAATAGACTCTTCCACTTTATTTGATTCTGTGGATCAGGCTAAACTGAAACGGTTCTAAGCGGCGGTGCAAGTTTCTTTAATATAGCTGTCACCTGGGGACGTTGCCATGACTGCCTGTTGTGGACACTAGTAGTTTCCTTACAGTAGTTCACTTTGAAATTAAGCATAGGGATTTTAAAAAGTAAACCATTGTAGTGTGCTTAGTCAAACATCCTGCTGTTCACTGCTGTTTTGGTCCATGCATGTTTAGTTTAAGGGGTACTTACACTCAACACGTTAGAAATCTTGCTCTAAAACTCAAACAGTGGGTACCACAAATTATCTTTTTAATCAACCAAACAAAGTTTGGATGGGCTATTGCTATCACTTTGCAGTAGTGGCGGCGTCCCACTTTTCTTGATAGGCCACGTTCCTGAAGTGCTAGCATTTTGAAATTTGGTACCAGTATTTGTGGCAATACTTTGGAAGGGCTCAATCATTATCGGGCAAAAAGGGCACAAATTGAGTTTTTGGTAAAATATCATTAGACCAAAAAGGCATGACATTATAGCATTCTAGGCAATATTACGAGACGGAATTCCTTTCAATTTCGTCAACTGGGGGCTGAATTGGCGAAAAAAGAATTTTTTCAAAAGTGGAAAAAAATTGATTTCCATTCACTAAAATAATCAATTAATGATTTTTAGCCAACCAAACAAAGTTGGGATGGGATATTACTGTCACTTTGTTCCCAAAGTGGTAACGTTTTGGAATTTGGTACCAGCTTTTGTGGTGATATTCTAGAAGGGGTTGCCAAAAATGTTTCGATTTCGTCCACTTGGTCTCAAGTTTTTGAGCAAAAAAGATTAATACCATGGTATTTGTTAGCCAATTGAAGTGATATCCAAGAAGGTATATTTTAGTATGATCATTCTTAAAGGTTTGGAAAGTACTTACGAAATGAGTTTTTTGGGCAAAAAAGATCCAAATTGAGTTTTTGGGCCAATAGACCAAAACGGCGCGGTACCTGGTACGTTATTTTAGAATCTTAACTGGTGACTTTGACCAAGTCTTTGCCCTTTTTTAATAATAAAAAGCACACGTGGTTACCAGTTTGAATGAAATAGGATGAACAATATGTCTAGACATATCTATTCGAAATATAATGTTTATTTCATGGTTTTGTGATTATAAAACAATAAGTTTATTAAAGCCCTATTCACATATACGTATATAATGCTTTGATGTGTAATGATGTATAGTGTGTGTGCAATTCATATCTACTGTGGAGAAGTTATTTTTGAGAATTCTTCAGGCTATAATGTGAGATTGTACTACTCTCCTCCATAGTGTCTTGATATAATTTTACCTTGATAAAAGTGTTCCAATTGTTTATTTGACCTGAAACTTTATTAACTTTTAATAAGTGCATGAAATCCTATTGCCATGTAAAATTTGTGTGTTTATCCTTGATATGAAATTTCACTACTCTTTCAAGCAATGCCGTATAATGTATGTATGCAAATCATATTTATGTGCTTTAGGTTTATCTTTTAGCTGGTTTGGTGGGCTACTTTTAATATTGTACCTTTCAGTCTTGGAGTTTTTTTCAGTCTTTCAGAGTTCAGACGGAACCTGGAAAACCTGGAAATTTAGCTGCTTTTAGTAATATTCAGGGAAAACCTGGAAAACTCAGAAAAAATGATTCTGTCACTTGTGTCCTGACAAACTACTTTATTTGGATAAATATATATCAAGGTAATTCTCTGATTTAGATATCCCATTGTTGAAATTAAATTTCAGTACGCTTATAACAAAGAGTATTTAGTTGATATTTCGTTTTAGTTGTCAAAATAAATCCTTGAAAAAAGTGTGTTTTTCCACTGTACTCTGAAAAAAAAGGTATATTTTTCAGTATAAAACTCAGGGAAATTACTATGTATTATAAAGAAAATCTTGAATAAGGACTTCCATAACCTTGTCTGAACCCCTGTCTGTGTCTGTGGTTTGAACAAATTTGTTTGGACTTGAAACTTTACACAGTTGTTCCTGAAAGACTCTGGCAGCTAAAATACCCTGGCTTCTCCTGATTCAAACATTTTAACGTATAGAAAGCATTATTTTGGCTAGTACCTTGCTACGCGAAGATGATCATAACAGACACCTTAAACCTGGTTTCTACTTTAGTAAGTAACCTTTTTAAAGATTTTAAATTCTCAATCAGATGACCAGCCAAATGTGTCCAAAACCTACAATACTGTAAGAAAAAGAAAAAGTAAGAATTTTCTTTTCGTTGAATCTACGTAGGAAAGAGCTAAATTTGCTATTGAAACATATTGAATCTAAATAAATAGCAGTACATAAAAACCAACCATCAATATTTTCTTGTGCATTTTTACACAAGGACATAAGCAATAACATACAGGAAGCAGAACAAAAGAAATAGGAACAGTAAGTGTCAAGCCACAAGGAGACCACACACAGCTCAATTTCTTTTCAATTTCTTCTCCTTCCCTATTGACCATTGTTGGATTTTGATTTTACCTGATTTTGCAGAGGCACTCAACTAGGTACAGTAGCCCAATTGGGTACCCAATGTTTTTCTGTAACTCACAAAAGATTGGAAACATAATAAAAGAAAGTAACGTAGTAAGGGCGCCTCTTTTTACATTTTTCTGTAAGATATTATACCTAGGCAACACATTAAAAAATAGTAACAGTAAATATAAAATATACCAGTTGTTAAAAAAATATATCAAAAACCAAGTTTAGATAAGCTCTTTCAGGAACCAAAACACAACATTTCACAGAATTGTTTAAAAATTAAAAAACATTGGGATGATTTATGTATAAAATTTGGAAAAATAAAATATCGTCAGCTCCTTTAAGAGATATTCTGGCTTGTAGAATAAATAAACTAAAGGTTTAGCCTGATACCAAAAACATGACTCCGCTGAGTGCCATGTAAAATGTACATGTCACAAACAAAGGAAGTTGATGATGATGATGATGATGATGGTGTGTGTGTGTGTGTAAAATAAACTTGTTGTGATAGTGGTTGTTGGGAATCTTCCGTAATGCAAAGGTTTTCTTCATATCTATTATGCGATTTGAGGGAACAAAAGGATAAAATATTTCTAAAAATAGTAGGCGTTGAATTGAAGCGAGCTCAAATCAGAAATATCGAGCATGGTGATTGACTTTGAAAAGATCAATACAAGAATAAGATTTTGAATTTTTTTGACTGTTATCAGGTGGGGGAGGGTGGTGGGGCGTTGGGTGGTGGGTGTATAAAAAATTACAGCTTTCACCTGTTTTCCATAGCAATTTGAGTATGGGCGGGACCACTTAGGGCAACACGACAGACTTCTAGTTACATTATTGTAATATTTTAAGCTCTGCTCACATCTTAAAGTTAGGTTTGCAATTTGCAGAACCAAAATGACTGTGCTGATCAAGTTTTTGTTTACTTATTAGCTATAGCTAATTTTCAGATGTACTTTGGTGTAAGGTTGAATTAAAGCATGAGGCCTCTGATACCATAGAGTAGACTCTGAAGAGGGCTTTTAATGGCTTCATTTAGAATTTGTGCTACAAATATACCAAGTCTAAATATAACTGTCATATAGCACATAGGGAGGAGTGTTTTTTGAGTATAGTGAATACTGAGCACTATACTCAAAAAACACTCTTCTATAGGTGATGTATGGCAGTTATAATCAGGATTGGGTATTTTGTTCATGAATCTGCTTTCCATAACTCTTCTCTGATCTAGATTTCACAATACACCTATCAAATAAGAAGAGCTTTGATTTCACAATCAGATTTTTACACTCATCAGTTAATCTTCATGGTGTTCTAGGATTACTGGAATGTTGATTTTTGATTTCGTTATGTAAGGTGTCAACTGAAATATTGTAGATTTTGACACCTTAGAAAGTGTTCGACCTCTATTAATCTTTTCAAGAACCTTCTACAAAACTTCCTTTGTGTAATTTGAATATGTGCATAAATATTTACTTTTGTGATTCATACAAAAAGATACATTCTATAAAAAACTATTTAATATTAATCTTTTAAGCCAATATTTGCTATTTAATCACTGGAGAGAGAGAATCACAAGGATGGAGAGAAGTTATTCTCTTACCTGATTGAAATAATGTTCCAAATTGAGTGGTTGAATTAAGTTCAAGTAATCACTTTGGGTAATGTATTTTGAGTATTTTAGCTTCAGCCTACAAAGCTAACAACTCTACAATGATTCTTATTTCGGCTACTGTTTAGTTATTGCAATCAAAGGGTTCTGCTTAACCGTATCATTGTTCTTTAAAACTATCAGACTCATTTTCTTTGTAGACGCAAATACATCATATAGGTTTTACCTTTGTCACTCAGATTCCCTGTCATTGTCTATTGTCCATTTTCTTTGTTCAAAAACCTTTCTTATCTTATCTTAGTTTCTAGTTTGAAACGAAAAGAGCATTTTATTTATTCTTTTAAACAAAAAAAAAAATTAATATTGTTTTCTAGGTACATATGATTATAAAAAACTAAAATGTCTTCTGATGAAAAGTTTCAATGCAGAAGATGTCGGTTTGTTTTATTTGAAAGAAAAGATTTATCATCACAGCACGATATAAAAGATGCTTGTTCACTGTGGTATCTCTGTGATGATGATATATTACCCTGGGTTCTAAAATTTATTGAAGAAGTATGTATTTTGCTCTGTATTAATCAAATAAATTTTGTTCTATATTAGAGAAATTTATCATTTCTCGTACACAGCACTTGACTAAGCTCTAAGGGACACAGTCAATACTATCAGGGATATACCCAGGGCAATTTTGATACAGGTGTACAGGTATGAGAGCCCAAATAAATGAGCAAAATTTGGTTTTTCATTCTCTCTTTTATGATCATCACCTCTCAATTCTGGTATCAGAAAAAGGCTAGCCTTTACCGGTACCATTTAAATAAATAGGGGCAATTGTATCTTTTACTTACTTTTTTAATGTGCCAGTGAAGGCTTTTATGCTCAAAACAGGTATGCCCAACACAGTCCTGGATATGGCACTGAATACCTAGAAAGTTTTGCATGAGTCAGATTTGAATTTACATCACACTCTGATCTTCCTGGCTGTCAATGTTCTAATCTACTGTGTTATATAAAGCGGAATAATATTTCTTATGTGAGGATTACAGTGGGTTTTTTTAACTGGCTGTTTCTAAAGTTACGTTTACACGCTACGATTATTCGGGTCGATTTTGTCTACCATCTTGAAAAATCGGCTATGAAAGAGTACAGACTTTTTGGAGTCGTAGCCGATTTTTTAAGATGGTAGCCAAAAGCGGCCCGATTAATTATAGCGTGTAAACGTTAAGAGACACAGATACTTTCTGGTAGCACATAGAAAGTTTTGCAGAATTTTAGCTTAGAGAGAAATTTGGCCTTATGCATAAGTTCATAATACTTTGCAAGGAGAACAAAGTGACGATAAATGGTGTCTCTTATATTCCTACGCTGGAGTTATATATAGGAGAACTTAGCTATGCTACAAACAACAATAACAAACCAATGCAAACACTGTTATTTTACTTTGAACAGTAAATTGGAAATGGAACAGGGAATATTAGGAATTTACATTTCTGCTTGTTGTTTATAGGGAGGTTGGTCTAAGGGAAAACTTTATTGTCCTCAATGTGAGGCACGGATTGGAGCGTTTGATTTCATACATATGATTGGTTGCGAATGTGGAGGTGAAACGATTCCTGCTGTTTATTGTGTTAAAAGTAAAGTAGACCACATGAAGTCTAGACTCTTGCAACTTGAAAATTCAGAAGGTGATTTGGATGAAGAGGATGATAATGAAGAAGACGAAAATAAAATATTAGAAGGTGATTTGGATGAAGAGGATGATACTCACAATGTTACCAGTACTTCGGTTCATAACAAAAATCAATGTCAAGAATCTAATGACAATGAAAATTTTGAAATGCTTGATTCGTTTGATATAGCAGATACTCAAAGTTTTCCTAAAGAATTAAATGATGAAATGTTTCCTGTGACAGATCCAGACTCAAATAATGCTTGTGGTATGTAATCAAAAGTAAAACTTGTCCAAAGTCCACAGTAAAGACATCAGAACAACGATTCTAGCATTGACTCTAGCGTCTTTAATGTGAACTATGAGCAAGTCTTCACCCACCCAGTGTATGCTGAATCAGCATTCTTGTAAATGATTAAACCAATCAATTATGAGGTTCGGAAATCCTGAAGTAAGAAACCCGAGTTATGGAGCCTGAATTACAGTTATGACATCATAACTCGATTTAACTAACTTCTCGTAACTTGGTAAATTTCCAAGTTATTTAACTGAGGTATCTCAAAATTATTTATGAAAGCGTTGATTCAAATATGATCTCGAATCCTGGGGTGATTTTTTAAAATCCAGTTTCAAAAATTGATTTTTGGGTCAAAAACTTTTTGACAAGACTAAAAAGACATTGATTAAACCTACTAAAAAAAATTGATTTGTTGTAGATTCCCAATATTGATGTTTAGATATCCTTGATGACGCGATAGGGAAGAATATTCATAATGAAATAAAAGAAAAAGTTAATTTTGCTTCATCTTTTCACCATAAAACAGAAATTTGTGAAGATGCAAGTATTAAGACTGAGAATAACGTGGTACCAGTTGACGAGTTTGAATTGCAGAACAGGAACCAAGATGGTAGTTTTCAAGATAGTAGCTCTCATGGAGTAGATGTTAATGTCTTGGAAAACAGTCATTCTCCTCTTAATAATTTCAAAGTGTTTCCAGTAACTTCAACTGTTTTTGAGAACAGATGCTTTGATTCTGATGTAAGTGATGCAGAGGATAAGATGCTTGATACTACATTGCTGCGATCAACTCGATCAACTCGATCAACAAAGACCACAGAAACAATGACGGTTCCAGAACAAAGTAGACATTATTTTAATTCTCATAAAGCAGTACCTCATGTATTACGTTGTTCTTGTTGTCGTTCATGGTATGAACAATTTGTTGTAAAACCAAACGATAATAGATCTGAATCACAAATACATCAACAGAATTGCAGTTTATCAAGAATACATCAACAAGAATTTGGGTTATCAAGGCATCATCAAGACTGCGGGTTATCAAGACAATATTTGGATGAATTTGTTAACATTTCATATGATGCATCTGTTCGAGATGGTATTGTTCGAAATAGAACACAATGTACTTGCAGACGGAGAGGTACAATTCGTGAGGGTAATGATGGAGATGAAACCTTTGAAAGACGACATGTGGATTCTACTTATGAAAGAGGTGGAATTCATGAAGATTTAATGGAAGTACAACATGAATTGTTGAATCTGCAGGATATGATACAGAATGAAGGAACTGGTTTACCACACACAAGAAGAAATGAAGGAGCTAATTTACCACACTCAAGAAGAAATAAAAGAAGTATCAGAACGAGAAGAACAGAAATAAGGTAGCCTTTTTTGGGCAACCAAACAAAGTTTGGATGGGCTATTGTTATCACTTTTTGGCGGTGGTGGCAGCTCGCTTTTCTTAATAGACTATGTTCTCGAAGTGTTAGCGTTTCGAAATTCGGTACCAGCATTTCTGGCGACATTCTAAAACAGTTTGCCAAAAATGTTTCGATTTCGTCCACTTGGTTCTGCGTTTTAAGCAAAAAGGGTCTAAATTAAATTTTCGGGCCAATGGACCAAAAAGGCATGGTACCGTCCTAAAATTTGGTTATGGCATTCTAGGCAATATTACGAGACTGCAGGCGAAATTTTATTCAATTTCGTCAACTTGGAACCAAGCAACGGTGAAAAAGGGATTATTCAAAAGTGAGAACTTTTTTTTGAGAATTTAAATTCTATGAGGTTTTGACCACATTCACCAAAATTACATGCTAAAACGATAACGGAGAAGTGGAGACTTCTTTTTTGGTAAACATTTTGTTGTATTTTGAGGAAGCTCTCTCCTCAATTTTAAGAGATGATAAAAGTATAATAAATAATAGTCTCTTCCTTCTTCAATTTTGAAATAAATATTAATGTGTATTCACTTTAGGGCCATTTAATTACCATCAGGAGCATAAATTTTTATAACATTATTAATGACTTATGATTCAAATTAAAAATATAATGACAATACACAATTCAACATAGTTTTTTAATAAAATAATAAATTGTATACTACTCCCAATTCAAATTAGAAATATGATGACATTACACAATTCAACAGAGGAAGGTTTGTTAATAAAAGAATAAATTGTTTTGATGAATATGTAATTTCTTTTTAATTTTAATAACAGATGATGACAACCACCTCTGCTTCATTAAATATTTTTTATGTGTTTAACTTAATACATTAAGTGTACGGTTTTACATTTTACATAAGTACAAATGCATTAAGCCAAAGTATACATTATGATGTGCAATGATGTATAATATATAACGTGTGATACACTTCTCCACTGTGGAGAAGTTATTTTTGAGCATTGCTTCAGACTCTTCTACAGTGACTTTACATAATTTTACCTTGATACCCGATTTAGCTATTTACTGGAAGATTTTAATCTTCTCTTTTTATCTTCAAATAAATTAGAGGAATATTGCATTGCAATAAAAGACAAAGGAGGCGCTTTGTATAATTGCTTTGGCTTTATTGATGGTACTGTTTATGGACATATGGAAGCCCACCATCTTGTTATTTCACCACGGCCACTCTAACCAATCAATTTGTTGAGATGTTATTTATCTTTTACATTTTGATTTTGTAAAGTTTCCTTTAATTTTGACAACTTTATGACACTGACAAGACGTTGAG
This sequence comes from Neoturris breviconis, assembly GCA_032360805.1. Lineage (NCBI taxonomy): Eukaryota > Metazoa > Cnidaria > Hydrozoa > Anthoathecata > Pandeidae > Neoturris > Neoturris breviconis. The sequence continues at coordinate 6,882 of JAULBZ010002441.1, read as the reverse complement.
GGCCTATTGAGTATGTAGAATAGTAATAAAAACCAGTAAAAAATCGTCAAAAATCGTCTTTTTGACATTGATCAGACACTGTGTGCTGATAAGGATATTTTTGCATAAAAGTACCTATTCAAAACTAACAGCTATTTATTTAGTCTTTCAATCAAAGCAGCAAACCTTTGTGCCTGTTTGGAAGGTCTCCTCCCTTGTGCCTGTTGTTTTATTTGTTGTTGCTGATATTTCAAAGGTGTTTCAATTGTTTATTTAACTTGAAACTTTGCTATTTTAAAAATTCAAATACCCTCTTATGTGTGATGTAAATCAAATTTTGTGTGCTTAGGTTTCGTTTTCACTTGGACCAAACCAACTTTCAATACCGTACCTTTGATTAACTTTAGTATTGGCACTCAAGACAACTATCAGCTAAATTTTATACCCAAATAATAAGTTGACCAATAATTTTTTGTATATATAATCTGTTTATAAAGAATTGGCCTTGTGATCAATCACATTTAGACTTAAAGACTTTTTTTGATTTTTTTTTTAGCTATGACACAATAAATATGACATTAGTTGTTCTCAATGTGAAATCAGTTAACTTAACCAGCACTTCATCAATAATCTTTTCAAAGTAACCCATATATGTCTGGGGTGTCGATTTTAAAGTAATTCATTTTGTCCGATTTTATTTACGAAAATGTCCAAACTTCTATTATTTTTGATGACGTCATAAATGGAAACAATTGAATTTAACAGTGTTCTAATTGTTAAACATGTTCAACATTTGAATCAATATTCAAAAATTATATTAATGACGTTATCATTTATTTGGAAATAACTACTTTATTTTTTAAAAAAAACGATGACGTTAGCAATAAGAAAATTAAAACCCTTTCGGCTCCAACTTTTACTAAATTTGAACAATTGGAACGCCCTTAAATTCGTTTTTTTTATTTTGTGATGTTATCAATAATAATAAAAATTTGGACATTTTCGTAAATCGTACAAAATGAATTATTTTAAATCTAAATCTATGTAAGTACATGACAATATTTGAAATAGTAATTCACTGTGGAGGAGATTTTTCTAAGCATAGCTTCAGACTACAACATTTGATGCTATACTTGAAAGTTCCTCCTCCACATTGATTATTTGCTGTTTCTTACTGCTTGATTGATAGCAATTCAATATTTAGTGTTAATGGAACGAATCATGTGAGTGAGATACCATCAAGACAGACTGAACTTCAAGAAGAAGAGATTTCTACACAACAGGTAGATGTTTAAATGTTCATCTCCACAAATTATTCGCTGTGAAAGCCACAAGACATTTCATTGGTAGAACTTGACTTCACACCAACTTCATACCATATGACGGAATGACTTCTTTTGGCTTTTGGCGACAAAAAAATTTGATTTTTAGCACACCAAGCAAAGTTTGGATGGGCTATTGCTATCCCTTTGCGGCGGCAGCGGCCGCCTGCTTTTTTTATTAGACCATGCTAGTATTTTGAAATTTGGCAGCAATATTCTAAAAGGGCTCATCAAAAATATTTTGATTTCGTCCACTCGTTCCCGAGTTTTGGGCAAAAAGAGTCCAAATTACATTTTCCGAAAAGGCGTAGTACCGTCTTGAAATCTGATAAAGGCATTCTAGGCAATATTACGAATTTGAATTCGAATTCGTCTATTTAGGACCGAGTATCGGCGAAAAAGGGACCAAATTACATTTTACATTTTTTACATTCACCAAAATGATTAATTAAAGATATTTGTTAGACTTGGATTTTTTTTTTACTTTAAAGGATTTGACCAGAATTACATTTAGACTTAGAACTTATCTATGAGACCATGAATCTTTTTGGCAACCATTTTGTATTTTGGGGAAGCTCCCACATTTATTTTGAAATGATGAGTGATTTTTTTTATATATTTTTTTTTAAAATCTTTAAAAAATCTCTATTTCGATTTTGGAATAACTATTCAATTAATTTGATTCATGCAGTGATATATTTAAAGTATAAACGGCTTTCCAGTATGGTACTAAAATAATCCGGTTACCAGCACTACTTCCGCGACATCATAGTAAGCGAGACAACAAAAACTATGATGTCGCGCAAGTAGCAATGAAACAAGATGCCGGTAACCGGAATATTTCAATGCAAATTAGTAATATAATGACAATACACAATTCAACAGAGGAAGTTTTTTTTTAATAAAAGAATCTTATAAAAAGATAACAATAATAAAGAAAATTTATTCTTCTGTTACATTGTTCTCTTCTCTAGTGCTTTATAACATCAGGTGGTAAAAACCATACTATATAATATCTATATTTGTATGTATTGAGCACTCTATTCCTGAAAATATATTTTACAAAAGATATATATGTATATATATATATATATATAAAATTGATTTAGATAAAACTTTAATAGGGCTAGCAAAAACCATCCTTTGTATAGAATGTATTTTTTAAATAAAACTATAACTTGCATGTTTTTTTTCAGACAAAATTAATGTTGTTAAAGCATGCATGGTTAAAGAATATCCTATGCTATACATGTAATCTGAACGTAGCCTGTACAGTGTATATAACATGTACCAAATTTTTAAAAGCACAACTAATACTATAACATGGGCATATTCTCTAATTTTTATTTGGTGTGTACATAATGCTATGATGTATAATGTGTGTATGCAATTCATATCCACTGTGAAAGAGTGATGTTTGAGCATTGCTTAGGCTATGATCTGAAATTTCACTACACTCCTCTACAGTGATTTGATATAATTTTACCTTGATAATGATGTTCTAATTGTTTATTTGAACTGAAACTTTATCAACTTAATGAGGACACGAAATCCTAATGCCATGTAAAATTTGGGTGGTTATCCTTGATATGAAATTCCACTCTCCTCCACAGTGACTTAACACAAGTTTACCTTGATAATAGTGTTCCAATTGTTTATTTGACCTGAAACTTTATCAACTTAATGAGGACACGAAATCGTAATGTCTTTAAAATTTGGGTGGTTATCCTTGATATGAAATTCCACCACTCTCCTCCACAGTGATTTGACATAATTTTACCTTGAGATTGGGTTCCAATTGTTTATTTGACCTGGAACTCTACCATCTTAATAAAGATATATATTTCAAACACTGTATACTGTGTGTATGCGAATCATATTTATGTGCTTAGGTTTAACTTTCACTTGATTTGGTGGGCTACTTTCAATACCGTACCTTTGATTCATAAGTAAGTAAGTTGGTCCACCGCAGTCGGAGGCTCCTCTTTCATTAGCTTCTACCGCGAAGGTAGGGGAGGGCGCCACTCCATCCCCAGATCAAGTTGACCTATTTTCCCAGCATACTGGTAATCATTTTACCAACCACGTTTAGATGAAAGGCTGAGTCAACCATAGCACTTCACCCGGAATTGAACCCGGGCCGATGAAGTTGGAACGTACTAACCACTATACTATGATTTATAAATGTTCGTTTAAAACTGGAGTGTTCCCTTTTCTCATGCTTAGTTCAGTGAAAGAAGCGTTCACCCAGTAAGTGTCATGCTTAGTTCATTGAAAGAAACGTTCACCCAGTAAGTGTCATGCTTAGTTCATTGAAAGAAACGTTCACCCGGGAAGTTACATCATCTGAGAATAGCACTGCATCTAAATCAAGAAAAAAATACTGTGGATGAGTTATTCGAGTAAGTGCTTTTCGTTTATTATTTTAGGGTGAAGAATTTGAGATTCCAGATAATTACCAATGTCCTGTGTGCTTGGATATACTTTATGATCCACATTCAACCGCTTGTAATCACATTTTTTGCGCACCATGTTTGAGACAACTTTATAAAGTATCACGTCATCGTCCATTGTGCCCACTGTGTCGACAACGTATATATTCTGTTCAGCCTTGTCTTGGTAAGTTTGAGCATTTGTTTTGTATTTCAAAAATTCAGCAAAATTTCTTCAGACTCAGTTCTAAAACAAAACATATAATCCTGCATAAGAGCTGTCCCCCTTCACCTCGAACCGTCCTCCCCCTTGGTTCTAAGTTCATCATTTCAAACGACATTTCTTACACGATTATAAACTCTTCCCAATATAAACCCATAGGGACGTGTTAGCTATCCAGACTGACTACGTGCTTCGAGTGTCGTTACTGTGGACTTTGAACAAGTATTTACCCTCTGTTACAACAAGTTTTTACCCTCTGTTACAACAAGTTTTCATTCATTATCGTTTCCTAGCTCATGTACGTTAACAACTACATCGGTCGAAATAAGAGCAAATAATCAATGCATAGCTTCGCCTATGTGACCTAAAGCTATGCTATAAAATCACTTCTCCACAGTGATTATTTGTTCTTATTTCGACCCCTTTATATAATACACAAGTATGATTTTTATGTAGTTTCTTCTTGTTTTATGTTGATTTACACTTTTCTTAATGAAATAAATAAAGGAGTATATATACCGAGGGTGGAGAAAATATTGAGGGTGTGAGTAAAACATACTTCATTTTAGTCAGTTTTAAAAAAACTCACACCCATGAAGCCGTACCAATACATACTTTTTTTCTTTTGCCAAAACTAAACTATTTTTTATTTGCACACACACGCACCCACACCCTGAACTTATTCTAACTCCACCCTCTATCAGTACATCAGGAACAACTGGGGCTGATTGATGATGGGGCGGCTTTTACAGTATTTGGAAAGGCGTTTAAATTTCTTTCTGATTTAGATATGCAAGATGATCTTAAAAGACTTTATCCAGATATTTATAGGTAATATCTACCGTTCGGTATTTTATTACTTGTGTGTTTGGTTGCTATGAGATACCATACACTAATCTGTGAAAAGCTTGCTTAGATAGATACTGTGCACTTTGTTAAGTTTCTACTAGACAAATTCATTCGTTCGAATTATTCTAAATGAAGCCGTTACATTTGTTGAAAGCGACGTTAGGTGTCTACTCTTTCAACCAACCAATGAAATGGTTTCATTTAGAGCCTAGTGGAAACTTGTTTTTATAGAGGAACCAATTGCAAGATCTTGCCTTTTCCAATATGATGATTTCAATGTTAAAACCTTCCGTGTAAACCAGTCCATTTTATTCCTTTCTCTTTTTTTATCCCCGTGTAAGCCAGGCTGTTTACTTCCTTTCTGTCATGTACTAGGCCTTATCCCATTTTTTGTACATTTTCTAATATGAAGACTATGTGATGTGCTACCGTGTACTGAATCATCACTCTTACAGTGGGGAAGAGCAAATAATCCCTGTTGAAAAAACCCTCCAACACAGTGATTATTTACTTTTATTTTGTCCACTAAAATACCCTTCTGAATTATTTCTATTAGACAACGATCTCGTGTTGAATTAAGAAGACCCGTCAACAATCAACCGTTACCTTCACATTCAAATGTTCGATTCGAACGTGACAATGATGATGGAGCTGGTCGAATAGTTCATTTCTTGTATGTTATTCGCACGTGTTTAATTATATTATTCATGCTTATATCGTATCTATTGAACGGTGAACAACGCAATGAACATAGAAGATATGCACGTCATTTACGGTTGTTTATCTACTTTCTGATTGGTTTAGTATTTGCATGTTGTGGTGTAGCTGTAGGAATTTTGTTTACTTTTTATGCGTATGATTTTGTCAAGTTTTTGATTGGATTTTGTTTATTTTATGTTGTTATTACGAAATTTTTGGTTACCTACATTGCTGCTCCTTAGGAATACGTGCTTCGTAAAGGCTTATATTATTCTTAGGGGTATTTGTGGTTTGTAGTGGCAAACGTTCCTTAGTAGCGTATGTGCTTCTTAGGTGTGTTTCATAGTGGCACATGCGTTCATTAGTGGAAGACACTCCTTAGTAGCGTATGTGCTTCTTAGGTGTGTTTCATAGTGGCACATGCGTTCATTAGTGGCAGACACTCCTTAGTAGCGTATGTGCTTCTTAGGCGTGTTTCATGGCGGCACATGCGTTCATTTGTGGCTGATGCTCCTTAGTAGCGCTTGTGCTTCTTAGGTGTGTTTCATAGTGGCACATGCGTTCATTTGTGGCTGACGCTCCTTAGTAGCGTATGTGCTTCTTAGGTGTGTTTCATGGTGGCCCATGCGTTTATTTGTGCCTGACGTTCCTTAGTAGCGTATGTGCCTCTTAGGTGTGTTTCTTAGTGGCACATGCGTTCATTTGTGGCTGACGCTCCTTAGTAGCGTATGTCCTTTTAAGGCGTGTTTCATAGTGACACATGCGTTCATTTGTGGCTGACGCTCCTTAGTAGCGTATGTGCTTCTTAGGTGTGTTTCTTAGTGGCGCATGCGTTTATTTGTGGCTGACGTTCTTTAGTAGCGTATGTGCTTCTTAGGTGTGTTTTTTAGTGGCACATGCGTTGATTTGTGGCTGACGCTCCTAGTATCGTATGTGCTTCTTAGGTGTGTTTTTTAGTGGCACATGCGTTCATTTGTGGCTGATGCTCCTTAGTAGCGTATGTGCTTCTTAGGTGTGTTTCATAGTGGCACATGCGTTCATTTGTGACATGTATTATACAGTGTTCGAAATAACTGCATGCGTGCTCCTTAGTTTGAGTGTACTTGTTTGTGACACGTGTGCTCCTTATTGGCGCATATGTGGTTCTTAATGGTATGTGTGTTCTTTATTGGCGTGTGTTCCCCCTTAGTGGTATGCGTGCTTCTATGTAGTGGCTCATCTCCTTCTTAGTGGCATATGTGCTCCATATTAATATGCACTCCTTCTTGGTGTCCCTAAGAAATACGTATATACCACTAACTATATATTATCATGTACTTCTTACTGTTCTTAGTGGCGTGTGTGTTGGAGCATGTATGTTGTTTAGAATCATGTATGT
>JAULBZ010002440.1:0-18780 GCA_032360805.1 Neoturris breviconis | reverse complement strand
CCCCTGGTTGAAATAGGGTTAGGGTAACACTGTGCGAGAGACTACTTAATACGGACCCGTATAACTCCATATTCAGACTGCGTATTGCAATACATGGCAATACACAGTCGCAATACTGAGTTATACGGGTCCGTAGTATTCAGTAGTCTTTCACGTTGTGTAATTACGTTGGTAACCCTCAACACTACATACAATAAATCGTTCATGCTATTCTTTAACATCGTCGTATGGGGGGTTGCTATTGTTTGCATAATCTTAAAACGTAATCTTCAATGAAAAGAAGTTATCTTTAATAAACTCTACTGCTGTTCGCTAACAAGATATTAATGTCCTTCCCAATGTAACATGCTGAGATACTACTAACACACCTTAAGGCCGGTTTTCACTAGGCAAATTCGTTCGCATGAATTCTAAATGAAGCCATTGCATTGGTTGAAATAATAGGCGACGTCGCTTTCAACCAATATAATGGCTTCATTTAGAATTCATACGAACGAATTCGCCTACTCCATGTAATTGTGTCACATAATTTTCTGGTGAATGGTTACTACTACCTTGCAAAGTGGTTCTTGGTATTTTAAATAGGTAATAATGGCAGTTTATCATTTCGAGCGTGTCGTATTAGGTCGTTTTCATAAAAAACAATAAGTATTTTGTAAAATCCGGCGGTAATGGAATCATACACAATGATAAAATAGACCTCCTGAAAGGTAATCTTGCATATTTGTCACGCTAGAACCGTTAATACTTAGGTGATAATACTTAACCACATATTTAGTTTTAACTCTAGTGGTAACATAACCATGCACCACATGTGTGTTGAAATTGTTCAACCCCCGGTTATTAGTTTCTCTTGGATTTAAAGGATTTATTGGCCAAATCGAATTCGGAAAAATACAAAAGAAGTAGAGCAATTTTTTTTGCACCAATTCCTGCCAAAGTTAGCCTCTTAGAGGCAAGTACAAAGTTTAAAAAGACCGACTAAATTTAGATACGACCCCCGTCTTAAAATATTTAATGAAGTATTTCTGCGAAATTTCGTCATATCTGGAGGAAATATTCATGTCAAAGAAATTTGGACATTTTTCGGCATTGATTTTTTAAAAAAAACATATGGTTGCTAATACTTCCTTATAAAGCAGAAAAAGTGCCATGATTGTGTTGAGTAGTAAAAATCCAGCTTTAATCAATATAGAACAAACACGCTTAAACAAGGCACGAAGTAGCGGGAGAGCTTATTCACACCTGCTGTGCTAAATTAAAGCTACTATGGCAAATGATAGGATCAAGGATCGATCATGATCAAACTACTAACTGGATTAACTTACTCAAATATATTATCATATATACGTTATTAATACAGATTAGTGTAAGTGAGTACATATTTTTCATTAAATAAACATTACTTTAAAGACTCATACAGGCGCAGCGTGGTCAAATGATATTATAATACCGTCTGATCAAAGTCTTCCTTATTGTTTTAATACAGTTTGACCGTGATGCGATCCGGGTATTAAGAAGGTTTTTTTTAATTATTCAAAAAGAAAACAAAATGTTTATTTGTTTATTTGTTGCTTAATGTAATTATGCTGTAAGTGGCATTCATCTATGTAAATACAATCAATGAATGGTTTCTTACGAAAATTTTGTCAGCTGTTATAGGCTCTCTTAATACTAGCATTTTATAGCTCCTGAATAAACGAAAGTTTTCAAATTGCGGGTTATCGAGCAAAACAATTGACAATCGAGCAAAAAAGATTATAAGAAATCATAAAGCTCACCTCATAGCATTTTTCGAATTTTTTCACATGATTTTATACAAGAAGAATTTTCGTGAAATAGTTTTTTCTAATTCTAATGAAGACGCTGTGTTATGTTCTTAAACGAAGATAGAGATTGATATAAACATATAATTGACCTACAACAGGATTATATACATAAGATACCGACTTTAAGAAAGATTCGATAGCGGTCAATCTAATGAAATTAAACGTCTTCTAACTGAACTCTTATGAGTAGAGACTGCAATATTTTTTGAAAAAAAATTACATTAGACGTTGAGATCGTTGTTGTAAGGATAATTATCATTAAATAGACTCCCTCTGGCGCACAAATAAATAGATGATCGAGACGAAGAGCTATATAAATTTTTGACTTTGTTAATATCCAATGTACCGTTAAGCTCATATGAATTAAATCGATTAAATGAGATCAAGGGAGATGGTATGACAGCAGTTTTACATAAAGATCAAATACAAGACAAAAGAAATTAACTTTGCCATCCCTTAATTGGTTCTCTGTAAACGTTTATTTGCATTAACAAAATAGTTTTTGTAAGATCGAAGTCTCCATATCATTTTGTGGTCAGTGTGAACGGCAGGTGGTGATACACGTTAAAAACAAAGAATTTTAAAATATTATTCCGAATTGCTTGGAAATAAAACAAGGGGTAGAGCAATAATGGCGCATGAAGAGAGTAAAAATGTCAACATTGAAAGTAATAAAATAATATTAGATCATGAAGAAGAAGAAGATGAAGAAGAAGAAGGGGAAGAAATGAGTGGGAAATTTGATGGTTCGACAAAACAGGTGAAACCACCCTATAGTTATATTGCATTGATTACCATGGCCGTGTTACATTCGCCTCATAAGAAGCTCACATTGAGTGGTATTTGCGAATTCATTATGCAAAAATTTCCGTATTATCGCGAACGTTTCCCTGCATGGCAAAATTCTATTCGGCATAATTTATCATTAAACGATTGTTTTGTAAAAATTCCAAGAGAGCCAGGAAATCCTGGAAAAGGACATTATTGGACATTAGACCCCGCTAGTTCAGATATGTTTGATCATGGTAGTTTTTTAAGAAGAAGGAAACGATTTAAAAGATTAAATTCATTTACCGAAGCATCACCGTACGTTCGAAATGTTGGACATTTTGATTACGATATCGTTCAAACATACCAAAGATCTCATCCAATCTCGTTTCATTCTCCTTGTAATCCAAATCACAATTTTCTATATACTGGTCGAACATTTAATAGACAATTGCCACTATATACTCGTGCCGTTCAAAAATCGTTCCCTCGTCTAAATACTTGCAGAGATGATCCAAAAGCTAAAACAGATTTCTCTATAAAAACTTTAATCGGCGAAGAAAGGAAAATATGTACAGACTTAAGCAGCAAGAAAAAGGAGATATCTCCATGTTGTATAACAGAAAAGAGAGCTGCAGTTCCATATTATATTTCCCATCCACCAAATCTCTTACCAGCACATGTATATAGTAGAAGATCTACTTCATACTGTTGTGGATGTTATCCAAATTGTTAAATAAATTTTCTAACAGGTACGGCATGGTCACACCGCTTCAATGTAACGTTCTAGGTTGATTAAATATCATTTAAAGCGTGTTTGATCATGGTGTTCCCAATTTATGTAGATATAGATTTAGATAGATTGTACAAGATGCATTTGAAATATCTGGCGTCTTTCATATATCACATTTTAATCTTTTTATTGAAATTCCTTAACTAATGGACAGTATGAGCTTTTTTGTCAGTTCATACATACATGATATTCGAATAGACTGCTGTGCAAAAATTGGAATCAGATTAGAAACATAAGCGATTGAAAAAGGACTGTCATGAACGCAACTGCGTGTTTACACAATTTTAATCAATAGGTATTTTAGTATTTTAGATTCAAAATTACTTGTCGCTTGTGAATGTGGGAAAAAGGAAGTATTAAGTTTGTTATCCATTAGACGGAAAATTCCCCTTGAAAGTTACAACAAGAAATTCCATTGGTAGAAATTGACATTATACGGCGGGTGATGTCAATTTCTACTAATGGAATGTATTTTTTTGGCTTTCATACAACATTTTCCGTCTAATGAAAATCAATCTATAGACAGATTCATTAATTCGTAAGTTCTTTTTATAGTTTTTTTTCTCTCGAACAGTGCGTCAAATAAAACGCAAATAATCAATGTATAGTAGGGGTATTTGAGGTTGGCTTCAGATTATAAAATTTCATCTACTGGTAGAAAATACGCACAGTATAAAATACTACCGAGTACGGAACCGTATAGCTTCGTATTCGGACTGATTATTGCCCCATATGGCAATACACAGTCCGATTACAGAGTTATACCCAGCGGGCAAAAACCTGTTCAATGTCAGCAAAATAAAGTTAGAACAACCTTCTATTTTGCCGACCTTTAACAGGTTTTTGCCGGCTGGGTACGTATCCGTATCCGGTAGTAATTTATACTGTGCGTATCCGTATCCGGTAGTGTTTCATGACAGAGGTTAAAATAAATTTAGAATCTGAAATATATTTTCCAGATTTTTTTATGCGATTTTTAAGTTCAACCACGGAAGGCTACTCAGTGCCAACTACAGTCTTAAATACCTCCTATACCTTGACCGTATTGAATAATTTTTCACGCCGTCCCAATGGGCAAAAACTTGGTTAACAATTTGTTGAACAAATTTATTCGAGCAAAATCGGAATTTACGGCACGGAACTCAAATCAGTCGAGTTTTTTTTCTTGCGCGTGTTTGTTTGCTTGTTTTTTTCCTCTCCCGTTCTCTCTTCTCCGGGTTGTCTACCGAAAGTCTAAAGCTAGAAAGTTCTTCTCATGTCATGTCATGTCGTAGGTTTAAAATGTTCGCGGTTGAACTGATACTGAGTAGGTATTGTTATTATAAAACAGTTAACTCCCGAAACAAAATCGCAATTTTATTTAAACTCGACATTTTGATTTTGAAATATGAATGGTATTCGTAAGGACCAAAATTTCTCCTAAAGATACGTTATTCCTTCTAACAATGCGTTATAATATTGTGACGTCATCAGAAGATCTATTTCTCTCACATCAACTACTTAACTGAATTTATTCACATTCATTAGAAACCTGTCAGTTTTCCCACTTACGTTATTATATCTTCCATCAAAATCTCCCAGCCGGCAAAAACATGTTCAAAGTCAGCAAAATAACGTTAGAAGAACGTTCACAGAACGTTATTCTAACGTTATTTTGCTGACTTTGAACAAATTTCGAGAAAAAGAAAATATATATATACATTAAATATAATACCATTCTTGAATCTAGTAGGCGCACAGAGTCGGATCACCGTCACCGTTACCGTCACCGTCACCGTCACCGTCACCGTCACCGTCACCGTCACCGTCACCGTCGCCTTCACCGTCACCGTCATATTCCTATTGGGATACCAACCGACAATGTTAAATTCTTAAAAATGATGCGCCTCAAGCGGGCAAAAACCTGTTTAAAGTTTGCAGTAAATACGCTAGAACCGCGTTTTCAACCTTGTTATAGCATCCTTACTGCGTACTTTGAACAAGTTCTTGCCGATTAGGTAACGAGTACAGTACTAATAATATCGTATGTGGACTGTGTAGAAGTTAATCGTCAGCAATGTTGATACTTTGGTTATTTATATAGCTTCGATATACCGAACGCGTTAATTTTTTTAAACTACCTTCCGGCTTTCAAAAACAGTGTCCGGCATTAGAATACAATGTCAGCTATCAGAAAATAATGACCAATATCAGCCAAAGGTAAAATAAAAACGTGTAGAGAGAGAGAGAAAATGGATGGAATATCCATAGCGAAACATCAGTGAGCACTTAATATGAGCTAGAAAATCTGAACCTCTGAAGGAGTGTTTTTGAGCATAGTTTTTAGCAATGCAGGAAGAGGTGGCGGCGGCGAAATATTATTCGAAGCAGTCAAAAGCCTTAAAAACTAGTTACAATGGATACACCTTGTGGGGAAAAAACGTGTTCAAAGTCCGCAATAAAGACGCTAGAACAACGTCTTCAACGTTGTTCTAGCGCCTTTGCTGCAGACTTTGAGCAAGGTTTTGCCCACTGGGATGTTACCATTGGTCACTACTTTCCATGGCAACTAGCAAACCTTTGATTGGTCTGATGTTATGATATTTTGACAACAAAGTTGACATTAAACTAACTAGTATAGACAACAGGTACGCTGACGAATAAATTCGATAAAAAATCGTGGGAATAGATATAAGTTGAAACGTTTCATAACGGATAATATTGGATGATGTTAGCAAGCAAAAACTTGTTCAAAGTCTGCAGTAAAGACGCTTAGAACAACGTCTTCAACGTTGTTCTAACGACTTTACTGCAGACTTTGAGCAAGTTTTTGCCCATTGGGATGTTACCATATTTGATTGTTCTATAAATTATTTATACGGCGGTATATGAAATACGATCAAACAATTCGAAAATCCACTCTAATAAGCTCAAATATCACATGGGAGCTCTTACAACTTCCAAATTCAATCTAAGTATTATATACAAGTTTTCTTCAATATTAGACTTAACGCAATGTGTGAATTACCGTCTGTTTAGTTTCTTATATTTCTAACAAAAAAACCCACATAATTTTCTCTTCTCTTACAAAATTTTAAGAATATTTTTACGTTTATGCATTTTTAAGTGGGCACACAACATGACTAAAAGTTAATAGAAAATACTGTTTTAAATAAAGATTTATTTTTCTTTACATATACGAAAATGGATTAAGCCTAAAAATATAAGAAGAAGAAATAATAATATTCTAAAGTTGTAAAAAGAGGACGAATAAAGATGGATGACGCACAGTTAGAAGTAAACTAACATGTGACCTTTGTTTACTTATGTCTTAATTAAGTCTTCTAAGAACTTTCTGGAAGCACCAATAAATATGTAAATAAATAATTAAAAATTTGGGACGTGGAGGGGGGAGATTCACAAATTGATCATGTGACATTATCTGAGGGTTAAAACTGTGCTCAGATAGGTATTATATATATATTTTTAACTTTGTGCAATGCCAAGGAAAGAGAAGATGAAAAGATGTTCAAAACATTTTATTTGTTTTTCCTTATATCGTAGTTAGGGAATCCCAGTGGGAACTTGACGTCTTGATATCAAAAAATTATTTTTTTCGATGTTGATTAGACGTCAATTGCTTGTAGGGGGGTATTGATTTCAAAAAATTATTTATTTATTTCATAATTTAATTTAACCCCTCATTTTTGATAATTTAAATATTAATATTTACGTAAAATTTGTAAGACAGAACACAAAGTATCAGGGGGTCGTATATATTACCAGGATTTAAATATATAGGAAAAATAATTTTTTGGGATAACTTTCATTTAGTTTCGGGGTTTGATAGATTTGAATTATTTTATTTTTAATAACATTACCCCCGTAATTACAAATATTTAAGGAAAGATTGTAAGACAAAATTTGGATTATCAGGAGGTCGTGTTAAATATATGAAATTAGGAAGTTTTGGATAAGGAGTCGTTTATTTTTGTATTGGGTTTGATAGTGGCGTAATACTGTCTCTGTAGTGGTATACACTGTCTCTGTTTATACAAAAGAGCTTAATTAAAGTTATTGTTTCCTTAATACGTTCAAATCTAATTCAATATACTTTTAATTTAACAGCATTTAGTCTTTATAAGACAGAACATAATATTTACACTATTTCAACGAATTTTTAATGAAATCCATTTATTTCGTTGATTCTTTTCGATGATGAAGCTTTAACCACAACCACTCATCAATCGTTAACAAATATTTTTTAAAGTTTTTTTTTTAATCTGTCTATATTTACCTAGGTATCTCTACTTAATATACACACTATTTTTATAATCCGACAATATGACCACAACAAAAACATTGTGCTTATAAGTTATACCGACAATCGAAATGTGTAGCATGAACACGGCGACAATAAAATTACGACGTTTTAAATTCTCATGAAAATATTTTCAATTTCCGCGTTTGGAAACAAGCGGGACTCTTTCTCTTGTTTGGGTGAATTATAGTGATGCAAACTAATACAATACAATACAATACAAATACATCAGTATTTTAACCATAAATATTATATGCGAAGGAGAGTGTAAAATCAGCAATAAATTTGATTAGCTACTTCTCGCACAAGAAATTTAGAGGTCATTGACCCAATGCTTCATGGTGTTACGATTTCCGAGATAGATTAGATTGCCATCCTTTTTTTTCGAGGCTCATGTTCCACTCCAAATAAACAGATTTTCGTAACTTTCCATACTGAGAAAATATTATTCCTATGGTGATATCATCAAATATATTTAGAAATTTTAATATAAGAAAATATCGGGAAAAATTTTACCCTACAAATACAAGGAAAATAAAGATCCAACCGCGTCCCCAGGTCTTCTTTTTCTTGACGTTTAACTCTGTGAGAAATGGAAGGAAAGAGTTACACGTCAAGAGAGAAAAAGCTATGTAGGAGGTTGATCAAAATCACACTATTTATCCATATTCTCATTGTGAAAGACTAATGGCCAGATGAGGAACGCGTCAACCAATCAAAATATCGGATTTACGTATTCGCCAGCGACTGAGAATAACTTAAGGTGTTGAAACCGGCCTTAACGAATATGTACCCGTTCAGGATCGTGTGTATTAGCACTATATTCATGTGAACAATCGTAGACCCTATCACAGCGTAGCAAAATGACTACTGTATACGGCGTTTCCGTATACATACTGGGAATGATCAAGTACGGTAATACTCAGTCCAGAAATCTTGAATACAGAGCTATACCGAGTCCGTATTCAGTAGTTTTATATATGGTGTATCAGCAAACTAAAGTCATTAAATTATATTCTATTCTACCGTGGATTTCCTACCCTGTTAGCACGTGACATATTATCAACGTAGAAAAGACGTCTTTTTGATGTCGCGATGTCAAAAAATCGCATTTTGGTGTTGATAAGACGTCGCATGCCCACTGGGTATTGACATATTAGTAAAAGAATTCGGCAAAAAATGACTAAATTTTCAATCGACTAAGTTTTCTATCGACTAAGCTTTAATGCAGACTTTTTAAAACCGACCAGTATATTTAGCCGACATATTTTTAGTTGACCCTATACAGTTAAAATTGTAGAAGTCACAGAAAGTGACGTGCTCTTGCAAACGACGTTAATTAAATGACAATGGATGCAAACAATTGTCATGTTTTTATTTTTAACATTTCCAACAATCTATTCTTGATCGTGTGACTAAACAAAAATTTTAGCCGGCGGCAAAAAGGGATTAAATGTTCCTTGGGTGACAATATTTTCAACCGACTAATTTTAATACCGTCTTTTACCGACAAGGTACACTAACTGACGGAGCATTTCCGTGTTATATTTTTAAAACCAGTTACTATCTCAACGATCACGCAACGTCTTATTAACGTCAAACACAGTGACATCATTTTGGCGTCGCCACTTTCAAAAAACGTATTATTGACGTTAATAAGATGTCGTGTGTCGACAGGTGTAAGATCTTTTGAAGAAATCTACGATGGCGAGTGCTGCAAGATTGTATTTTCCTCAGCAATATACAAGTCTGATTATAACGCTTAAATATCACCTGAGGAGAGCGTTTTTTGAAAACTAAAGCTACTCATAAACACTCCTCCACAGGTGATATCCGACAGTTGTATTCAGACTTAATAATAACATTTTTAATACTCGCAGTATGTACTGTATCAACAAATATTAATTTCTTCTCTATTGATGTCTAAGAATTCCTAGGGACAAAGTTGTAGAAATGAGATAGTACCGACTATAATAATGGGATTGTTTATTATAATATAAAATGCAACCTCGTACCCGCTTCGGCGCTTTCCGTTTTTCAAAAAATTCAAAAGGCCTTGTGGACACGAGGTTGTATAAAAAGGGTAATTTTATAATGTTGCTAAACCAATATTAGCTATCCAATACATTCAATGCAACCTCGTACCCAATTCATGTAACGCAAATAAGGTTTAATATGAGGAAGTAATCTAATTCGTGTTCTGCACTCAACGAGTGAGTCTAGCCATTCCCGAGTACCTTTACGAAATCGAAAGCCTGTAGAAAAAGATTTAATAGTTTAAATTAGTAAGTAAATTAGTCTTTTAATGATCGTGCTCATTTTTATACCAGTGGACAAAAACTGTTGTTCTAGTGTCTTTACTGCGCACTTTGAACAAGTTATTACTCACTGGGATTATTCTTACCCAGTGGGCACGTAACATCTTATCAATGTCGAAAATACGTATTTATGACGTTGCGACGTCAAACAGACGTCTTTTTGAAATGGATAAGACGTCGCGTGCCGGCAGGGTACAATTATTTAAAAATTTAAATAGCGGGTGAGATACACATCTTGTTTACACAGATCATAGGTTACATGGTTACCGAAAATCTCAATATTGTTTAAATTTTAAACCATAAGCTTCTTCACCTTTTCCCTATGAAATCTAAATTTAAATTGAATGTCTCTCATAATTAAATTGTAAGTTTTCTTTGAAAAAAATAATGAATAATTTAGCCTAAATTTAACTTACAACCAAATGGGCAATAACTTATTCAACGTTGAAAACGTAGCCTGAGTTCCAGTCCCTAACTACGACAAGTAGTAGTAGTAGTAGTACTACTACTTGCCGTAGTTAGGGACTGGAACTCAGGCTATGAAAATGTTGTTGTAGCGTCTTTACTGCGGACTTTGAACAAGTCGGATTCTTTTTAAAAATCATTATTTGTTCTTTTTACAAGCTTTGAAAAATCAAGAGGTAATAATCGCCAAAAAGATTTAAAAATAGAACTTGAGACTTCCGAGTATGTACACAATGTCGGATCAACGTTGGGGTAACAATAAAACTATGTCATGACAAATATTATTCCGACACCGTGTCCCCATTGGTTTATCTCGTATACTAGTAACGGCACGATGTACGCTTATTTATATTTTTTGGAACGTTGAAAAAGAAAAACATAACTAAATGGATGAATGTAATACAGATATGTGTTGTTACGCATTGCCAGTTGTCCTACAAATTTCATATAGAGCGAGATCAAAGAACCTAAAAATTGCAGAAACTCTTTTCCAAATACTTATATTACTTTACTTTAAAACAGAAAATAAAATTTGTTTTTATTAATATATTTTTTTTGCAGGAGAGGAGGAGGGCGTTTATTCGAGGGGGTGCTTATTTAATATAATTCTAATCAGGGAGGGGGCGCTTAATTGAGGGGGGCGCTTATTCGAGGGAGGGGGTGCTTAATCGAGGAAATACGTTATTTACACACCTTCCATCCAATATCCAATATATAATATCCAAGATTCTCTCGTCTCAACTCAATTCTTATAGTCTTCTACTATCTATTTGTATTTAAGCAGTTTTTACAATGGTTCTAGTCCCTAAACATAAAAATTTAAATTAGAATAAAAACTTGTAAAACTGTATAATTTATAATTTATAATTTATAATTTATAATTTATGCAGACATTAGTCTAGCTTTAGACTCGAGGTAGGCAACCCGGAAAAAAGAGAATAGGAGAAGAAAAAACCAAGCAAAAAACACGATGAGTTCCGTCCCGTAAATGTTTTACAATTAAACAGCTTTTTTTACCATTGACAAAATAACCTGTTTACTTCCTTCTGTTAAGAGATTTTATACCATTGATTGGGCTGTTTGATTTTTCCAGCTGCTGCAGCATCATCTGCTAGCCACACTTGTGATACGCTTGGTGTATAAGGTCTAAGGTTGGTTATTAACTGTACCAAGAGAATACCATGTCATTGCTAAGGGATCACCCTGAGTCGTTCCTTCTGCAGACCGTATTTCGGCTACATCAGTTATAAATAATCTCGTAGGGTTTTGATTGGTGTTTATTAGGTATATTGCAATGGATGGACACGTGATTTGTACATTATGAAGACCTATGACTCTACTTATTCTGGTTTGATGTATCGTACAGGAATACCGTTAAAACCACTGGAACAGTCATTTTTTAAGGCAACCTTTACATGGACCTCCAAATGAGTTTCATCTTAAACGATCTTGCATTTGATTAGTTTTTTCATACAAAATACGAAGAAACCAATCAAATCCAAGCTCGTTTAGGGTGAAACTGATTTAGGGGCCATGTAAAGGTTGCTTAAGTTTTTATTTTCTTTACTCTACTAAAAGTTGTTTGTCATTTTACAGCATTCGGCAGACCAAAAATCTGATATTGCTGATGACGTCATATGACGTCATATGATGATGATGTCAACGAGTCATAATCTTTATTCCAAAGTTTCCATACTGAGTTGTTCTATAAGCGTGCTAAGTTTCATGCCATAAGCTGTAATGGTTCCGAAATAAAAGGCCGTGCCCCCCCCCTCCCTCCCCCGCCCCGGTAAGATAGAAGCCCAAAAAGCCCGGGTTTAAGGGTTAAACAAGGGAGGTTTTTATTTATATGGGTCCAATGCCTGACATTGGCCTCTCTAAAGATCAACAAAAACAATTAAACAAACAAAAAACAATCAACAAACAATTTAGTTCCAAAACCAATTATAATGGCAGATCTGAAGAAACCTAATTTGACTAAAATCATCAACCTCATCCCCAGTGTTTATTCTCTCTTGACTTCCCTGACTTACAGAGTTAAACGTCATCAAGAGAAAAGAAGCCCTGGAGACAAGGTTGCAAATTCATGAATATAAAACTGCACATAAGAAGGAGGAACAAAAGCTATCTCAATATTTTATATCAAAGAACAACAAATGTTGGTAGATCTAAAGCCACTAAATCTAACAAAAATTTAACAAAGACCTGATAAAACAAATGCTGAGAAAACGAAACATTGGTTGCTCAAAGTATACATTTTCTTTAATGCAATAACTTTCTTTTTATG
Source organism: Neoturris breviconis (assembly GCA_032360805.1). Lineage (NCBI taxonomy): Eukaryota > Metazoa > Cnidaria > Hydrozoa > Anthoathecata > Pandeidae > Neoturris > Neoturris breviconis. The sequence goes on along the minus strand of JAULBZ010002440.1, from coordinate 6,020 downwards.
CAATCCTTGAGTAAACAGGAAGTTATTGCAACAAGTTTCTACCTTGAGCAGTCAACGCCTTGTTTAAATTTATTTATGAACGGGTCTATTAACCCTGTTTGGCCTGAGTCAAAAATGCCCCCCTCCCGAACTTTTTTTAACTCCGAAACGATAAAGCGTACCAAGTTGCAACTTTCCAACTATTATTATTTATCTTTAAGTCACATATAAACTAAATTCCACGACCGTAGCGCCGTTACTTCTTGAGATAACCGCAATATCAGTAACCACCAATGAAAACGTTTATTTTTGGTGAAATCCCAAATTGGTTACTTTTGATTGGATAATGGTATGATAACTTTCACCAGTTGTTAATTACCACGAAAAAAAATCAGCCGACAGTATTAGTTTTGATGACACGATTGATGACGCCATAACTTTGAAATAAATTTTGATAGATTTGGCGCCCCTTATTGGCTGGTGACGTCATTGTCATAAATAATTTTGTCTTTAAAAATATCTTCTCAATCAAAAGAGGTGGCTCTTTAAATGTAGTACCAATGTCAGCAAAAAAAGTCAAGAGTTCATTTTCATAACAATGGCAGAAATAAAAAGTGCTTGCGCAAGAGAATATTTGCCTGGAGTTTCATGCTTCTAGCATAGGCTAGAAAACCAAATAAGGGCATACAAAAGTTCCAGGCCAAATAGGGTTAAGAGAGAAAGAAGCCATTAGGAGTTGTAAATTCTAGCATAGGCTTCCCCCCAGGCCAAATAAGGGCATGCAAAAGGTCCAGGCCAAATAAGGGCATACGAAAGGTCCAGGCCAAATAAGGGCATACGAAAGGTCCAGGCCAAATAAGTTTAAAAGAGAAATGAACATTGGGATCGTAAAATAAATATATGTGGTATCTGTTTATGCATAATTGTTACATTATATCTAAAAAAAATATATAATATATATATATATATATATAGTTCTTTATTTACATAAGTATATTTAAATAATCATCAAATCTCGGTACCTTCATTGTTTCCAGCAGGTGGCACCTTTTGTGATCTTTTGTATAAAACAAAAGCAACTAAGAATCCAGCAAATATCGCAATTAATAAAACTACTATGACTGAAACGTATATATGATTGTTATTAGCTCCGCCATTTTGTCCTTTATTATTGTTTACAACTTTATTCTGTTCGCGTTTTCGTTCGATGTTTACTCTGTCTAGTGATATCATCTGTAGATTTGTACCTTTGTTGCCATCGTTAATAGATCTAACATCTCGCAAATTGTTTTCTTTTAGTACGTCGCGTTTTTGACGGGAATTTCCAATAGACGAAAGTAGATGTTGATCAATGCTTCTTTTGCCCAGTCCTCTATTTTTACCATGTTTGGAACGCAATGTGTATATAACATGGACGAACCAACTTCTACCAGCCGAAACCTGAAGAAGAAAATAAATATATTTTGTTTATTTTCTAATCTTTGTTTATATTATGTCAAATCAACATCAGAGTTAATAGCTTGCCGTTGTTTCAACTTTAATCCGACACCGTGTGTCCACTAGACTAGTTTGAAACTTAAAACCATGAAATTAATATTATTTACTCGTAGGCTTCTCAGCACACTATGTCGAGATCAACGTTGAAACAGCGACAAATTGACGACGCATTGTCGTTTTCACATTGTTTCAACGTTCATTCCAGTGAACAAAAACTTGTTGAAAGTCCGCTGTAGAGATGCTAGAACAATATTAAAAATGTTGTTCTAGCGTCTATACTGCTGACTTTGAACAAGTTTTTGCTCACTGAAATACGACGGTGTTTCTATGCAAGGTTACCTTAAATAGTGGATTACTATCCAAGTTAAATCCATCTGACCCAGCTTCATTAACTAAATGGCTAGCATCATTATCATCTACAGCTAGCTTTGCATTGAAATCAACATTGGAAAATTCTTTCTTTGATGTCTCTGGATTTAATCGATCCTATAATCAAATCAGTAAATTATTCTTACAATCCTGGCCAAATATACTGTGGACAAGGTGAAATTTGTGCAAAAATTCCGAATTTCAAATTAGGTAAAAGACTTAAATTTCGATTAGCAAGACGAACTGCACGGAAATTCGCTTTTGCACCAAGAGCCTGGGTACTAGGTTGCTAGAAGCAACACAATTTGTCGTGTTTGTAAAAAGTCCTAAGATTCTTAAGAAGTCTTAAGTCTACTCGATAAATCACTGAGATAAATTTCAGGGGACTTCTAGTGGTCATTTTCAGCACTTGCGTTTTGCTTGTGGTGTGTATTGCTTACTAAAATTCAAAAATCTCTCATAATTTACGTGAGAGGTTGTAGCTTTCATCCTCTTCAATTTTTTTACATTTGTTGCTTCAGCCATCTTGAAACCACCCTTTGCTACCAAATTGTTCTGAGGGGTTTTCATGAACAAGATAAAAATTTGTTTCAAGATTTATTCTGGCATAATGCCCCCATGCATTGCATGCTTCAACTGATGCTGCAAAAAACCTTGAGTTTATATAGCAGTTTGATATCCCTTGTGTACACAAATTACATGAGGAATTCCAAACTACCTAACAATAGAAAAGTATACACTTCAAGTCCCTAATCGTATAATAATTACTAATTTGGTTATGACAGATCGTAAAAAATTCTCGTATGAGAGATGAGTCATACCATGACTCAACCATGAATCATGCTATAACATATAACATCTATATAACCAAAGGCTATACTCTGAAAATGCAGACTTTACTGTCATCAACAAATATATAATTTTCACAGTTTTGAGCACAAACTATTTTAAATGATTTTAGAAACCAGACACTTTTAAAAGCAAATACAGTTTATAACAGTTTAATCATATTCGTCTGAAGTAATGAAGACAACTCCACAAATCACTCCAAAAGTTGTTTGTTTCGAACGGAGTGATCAGTACGGTGGCCGATTACTGCAAAACTACTTTGAAAATGGGAACGAGAATATACATAATGACTTGTCGGTATTTTACACAGCCGTTTGCTTCAATATGTCCATGTAAGACTTCCCAAATTTGAAGAAGTCTTGGACACTCTAATTAGCAAATACCATCGGTGCAAGAAGTTTTGTCCGCTAATTAGAGCTGTCCGTTTATTGGAGCTTTTATCCTGGAAACTTTAGCGCTGCAGATTACTTTGTAGTTAGCATATACGAGTCAAAATGGCGAGCTAATGTTGACAGTAAACATTGCTACTGTAAGTATTACAGAAAGGAAATATGGATAATTTTGAAATTTCAAGCGAAAATAGACAGAATAGAATCAGTAAAATCAGTAAAATCATATTGACACAGAATTTCCAGGGGTGCGCTAATTAGAGCGTATTTTCAAGTGAAATGATTATTTCGTGCAAAGAATTTGTCCGTTAATTAGAAGAGCAAATTGGGATGTTCGTTAATTGGAGCGTCGACTAAGTAAATCAAAGCAAAAAGCAAACACAATTACACGGCAACCGATAAAGCCATTCCACCATGGATAAATTTTAAAAAAGAGATGCCCAATTATTAAAAAGTATTCTCTCGATTTTAGAAAACAGTTACCCACTTTTTTTTCCCTGTTATAAAAAGTAGTTTTGCAGTTGTCAGCCACCGTAGATCAGCTTGATTAGTTGACTAGGACCATGTTCACACTTATCGGATAGAAACAATTTCGGAACGATCTCATTCCGTACCAAGTGTAAACACCTAATCGAAAACCATGCCGGAACGATTCCATTTCACCACAACAAGCAAAACGAAATCATTCCGCTGAGTATATCGGATAGATAAGGAACAGTATGTGAACGCAAGGCCTATCTGGTGTGTAATTCATTCTGAAATGATTTTTATCCGATAAGTGTGAACATAGTCTAGGAATGCCGAATCAAATGCACCAAGTAACTATAAGCAAAGCGGAAACAAATCATTCAACACAAATCATTCGGTTCGAAGAATACTCATGTTACTACTCACTTGAATTCACATCAAACGGTCAAACAATCAAAGTATAAGCACCTTACCTAGCATCTTGAGACGCAGCTTAAACAAACAACAAAACAAACAGAATTTTTAAGCTAGACTAATCAACTCTTTGTCGTGCAAGTATAAATAACTGTATTTTTAACAATATTATGCAACGCTCTCTTCGTGATCCTTGTTTAAAAAACAACTAAAATCTCAAAACTTTTCGCAATGATAAAAATAATAAACAAAACTTCCAGGCTTGAAGCTCTATAATGGTTTTCGAATGTTTACATTTTCGTTTTAAAAAAATCGAATGTTTAATTTGTTCTACAGATCTGGTTTTTACTAAGAACTTAAGACATCTGTTTTTCAAAATAATTCTGCCAGATAATAAATCCAATACTAACTGTTTTGTTATTCTGACCTCGAATTACAAGCCCTCGGTCAATATACAGACTTTGCAAGTTTTGGTTTGCATTACCGACCTTGGACTTGTATTTCTCGGTAGAGTCGTTAGAGAGTCTCTCTGGAAGAGGCTAAGCGCTCTCTCCTTCGTGTTATTAAAGAGCCCAGAGAACTTCAAATAAATACTAAATATAAACCCTTTGCGGTGGAGATTCTTATTCTTTTGTGATAAGATGTATTGTTTATATGATCTTGCTGGTCTTGTTTCAATTGTTTGTGCATTAAACATACAATATATATGTTTTCTACTAAAAGTTGACTTTCATTTGAGGAATAATTATTTTCTATGAAGGCATAAAGTGTAAAAAAATTAAAAAATTAAATGTGATTTTATTTTCAGAATGAAATAAACTTGTGACACGTGTATAAACGATTTTCTGGCAGTCTGGTACGACAAAAACATACACATACAAAAATCACAGCATTGATCATTAAGGCGCAACGGAAAACCGGTAAATAATGTACTCAATGTCGTACGTACTAAACTGGTAATAGTCAATAACAGGCTAGAACACCCTGTATCAGGCTAGAACACCCTAAGAGCAGTTTAATGTTGCGGAATGCCGATATATAGGTGATTCCCATTATTTTCGATCTACTAGACTAGAGAATAGTGGGTCTAAGTAGGCTAACCAAAGTAAATCGTTTACAGATTAAAGACTAAAGATTGGTTAAAGATTTACAAGTATACTGTATGTACCTGATTGCTGGTTTTAACTCTTCAGAATCGCTACTACTCATCATGCATATAGATTGTTCGCTCAACTTTCTTGTTTCGTTTCTCTCTTGACAGCTTGAAGCTAAAGAAGTTCTCAGAAAAAAAAACTCGTTTTCGCTTCATTCACACTGCCCACTCATTCTCAAGATCACACCCTCATTCGCGATGGTTTAAAAAAGTAAAAGAAAAATAGAAAAATTAAAATAATGTGAAGAAGAGCGCAATTGGTAATGTCACCTTAGGTATCCAACATGGAATATTTACTTTCGTCAACCGGCTGTTTTACCGGCAGTTACATCATTTAAAGATGGCAGATGCCGTAGCTAGACTGTTCTAGGATGTAACTAGCCCGATCTAGCCTAGTATAGGGTGTTCTAGCCTGGTATTGACTGTTACCAGTACGTAAGACTGATTGTATGAAATTGATAGATTTATTGCTTCAAATAATATTTTAAATAATCTGTCATTCTAGGGACATTCCTATGGTCTGTGTTTAGACTGAACAGGCTATGCACTGAGCAAATCTGTCAGAAAAAGTCCAATGCAAGAGTAACTTAAATCCGCATCGAAAAAAACACAGCATGAACAAAACAATACAGTAAAGTAATAATTCAATAAAATTTCATTCGTCTATGACACGAGATGGAAAAACAAACAACAACAACAACAAAAAAAGGATAGGTAATAAGGTTGGACCGCATTGGACCATCCTCACCTCATTGCTTTTGCCTACCTGAACAGGAAAATGTTTACTTTATCCTTAATTCCATTAAAACAAAGATCTGTAGCTTCTTTTTTTTATGTGGGTAAAAACTTTCAGCAATCAGCTCCAAAAAAATATTATCAGAAAACTTATAGCCACGGGAATA
>JAULBZ010002439.1:0-18791 GCA_032360805.1 Neoturris breviconis | reverse complement strand
CCCCTCTTAGCACGGTCATCTTTCTCCCTGTTAGCATGATCATTTCTTTCCCTCTTGGCATGATCATTTCTTCCCCTCTTAGCGTCATCGTTTCTTCCTCTCTTGGCGTTATCATTTCTTCCCCTCTTGGCGTTATTATTTCTTCCCCTCTTGGCGTTATCATTTCTTTCCCTCTTGGCGTTATCATTTCTCCCTCTCTTAACAGAATCATTCCCCTTTTAGCATGATCATCTCTTCCCCAACACAAGTACTTATCGTTTAAGTCTTTAATCGAAGATAGATGTCTACATTTAGATGCTGATGTCAACTTGTTGGACAGCCATGGTCAAACAGCATTGTCATGGGCAGCCGCTCGTGGTCAGGTATGCGTTTGGTTCTTGTTTATGTTTGGTCATGGGTAGCCCACGTGGTTAGGTATGCACTCAGTTCTTGTTCATGTTTGGTCATGGGTAGCCCACGTGGTTAGGTTTTTGCTTCATCCAGTCCTTACTGAAGGTTCAGTATGTCACATAAATATCCTTTTGTAACCACCTCAAGTGTTTAGCAATGCATACCCAGTATGCAAAAACCTGTTCAAAGTCCGCATTAAAAACGCTAGAACAACGTTGAAAGCGTTGTTCTAGTGTCTTTACGGAGGACTTTGAGCAAGTTTTTTTACCACTGGGTAATCATTAATATCTCTTTAGACGGATGTAGTCAATCTTCTTATAAATAATGGAGGTAATGTAAACTTATATGATGGAGATGGTAGTCCTCCCTTATTTCATGCTGCTACTCATGGCTTTGTTGATATATGTGACATTCTACTTAGAGCTGGTGCTAATATCAATCTTCCTAATAAGGTATACACCCCAGCCGGCAAAAACATGTTCAAAGTCAGCAAAATAACGTTCGAACAACATTCACAGAATATTATTCTAACGTTATTTGCTGACTTTGAACCGGGTTTTGCCTGCTGGGACAGTGAAACACTACGGAATGCGGTCTCATATGTCTCCATATTTGGACTGTGTATTACCATCTATGGCAATTCGCAGCCCAAATATGTTGTGATACTGATTATGTATAGATAACCCCTCCTCAACCTAGTGGAAAATAAACTTGTTCAAAATCCGCAGTAAAGACGCTAGAACAACGTCGTTCTACATTGTTCTTGTGACTTTAATGCGGATTTTAAATCAGTTTCTGTCCACTTTGAAAGCGGTTAGCTTGGGTTATTGGTGGTTATTAGTGGTGGTGATTTGGATAGTACTGATGCACTTTCATATATCAGCACTCAAGACAAGACTAAATGTTTTATAAGTCCTTAACTTCATTATATCTTCAACTCGGACTAAATTCAACTCGAATACACGCTTTTTGTATAGAGGCGGATCTTTACTAGGCGAATTCATAAATAAAGTCATTACATTGGCTAAAAGCGATGTCACCTGACAGGTAACGTCACTTTCAACCAATGTAACAGCTTTATTTAGAATTCGCCTTTATTTAGAATTCGCTTAATAAGAAACTAAATTTAAAATCAGAAAAATATGAAAAACCTTTAAGAAACAACACTGCTAGAATAAAATTGTTTTGCATGTCACCCACCCTGAAGTATGAATTCTTCCTCTCTCCGTAATTTCTGATAGGAATATGCTAGAAACATGAAACGTGACACATGTTAACTCCAAGAGGAACATTTCTCCGTAATTTTGTTTTTGCTGACGCCATTATTTTTTGTATGACGTCATCTGAAGTAGAACTTGGTACTGAATGTTTGGGAAATTTTGATAAAAATTGTTATATTTAGGAAAAAGGGAATCACTTTCGATCGCAAAAAGGTTTTTAAATCCTGTTTTCAGATTCTGAAAGCTTAATTAAATTTTCTTTAACACATGTTGCAGGTTTTTATGGACAAATAAATTTGGGTAATAATGGCGCGCATTTGTTGTTCAAATTTGATTTTACCGCGTGCTAAAAAACCAGTTGCCATGCCAACTTCAGATGTGAAATTAAAAGTATGAAATTCGTATTGTCAATAACATTTTAGGAAACGTCAGAAAATTTCAAAAGCGCCACTACTGCCAGATATATCCCAGAGTGCACTATAATATAGCACCTGATATATCCTAATAAAACTGCGTAAGTGGACCCCCTCTCTAGGGGTGAATGGAGTTAAAGTGTTAGTATATATGGCATGAATAGCTTGATTAGTGAACAACGTTGTAAATATTTTGAGTAAAATAATAGAAAGAGCTAAAAACAAATTCACGTTGAAACTGCGTGAAGAATAATAAGAAATATAAAAAAAAGGTGTATCACCCAAAATTGGGTTTTATGTTAATCAAAACATTTCTTACTCGGGAATTTATTTTTGCAGACGAAGCCAATGTTTTTTTCTCGGGGATTTTTTTTTTTCGCAGATGAAGTCAGGAAATATTTCTATACCCTTCATTTTTTTTCTTTCTTTTTTGTTCGTAATGCACAAGATATAGTATATAGAGAATCTACCGTGGCTGATTTGGACAACTTTTTATTAAAGTATAAAAGTTTTGAAAAAAGATAAAAGATAAGGCGGTAAAAACGCGGCTGCGGAAAATAATCGGAGCCGCCTAATTTAAATTGAATGTTTTAAAAAACAAATGACCACGAGTTATCCAAAATCTTAAATAATAAATCGGCGGTAAAACAGGCGACCGTACATTATTTTTGGCGTCCGCCGATTTTTTGTTGAAAGTTTAAAATTTTGAAAAACTCCTGACCACTTGTTTTTAATTTGACTGTAGTCGTAGTTTTACCAGAATCACCAGAAACGGAACTAAATCGGAACAGCGTAAATGCCGTATTTAATATAAGCAGGCCTGATAAAAGTCATAATTATTTTCGGGCTGTTTTGTCTAGTGTTAGAAAAAGTTTCACTTGATATATCAATTTTGTTTTCCTGAAATATTACGCAAACAAACGTGGGAAAATGTTCCTAAGCACGTGACTTCAATTCTACCAATGGAATGTTTTTTGCCTTAGTGTAAATCAACGTTTAAAGCATACTAGCTACTACTATAACCATTTAGAATAACTGTTCAGCACTAATGTATGCAGTCATGGGAGATTATCCAATTGTTGTTAGATATTTACTTGGTAAGTTGTCCTTACATAAACCCATACTCAAGGTTGTTTGGTGGGCTTCCAACTTGTTTGAATAATGTTCAAAAATGTTTGAAGCCCTCCACAATATTTTTTAACGTCATCATCAATATTTCCATTGAAGACATTGTAATGTAGAAATTGTTCACAAATATGTTGTCAACTATTCAGAAATGTTGGTAAATGTTTGATGCAATGTTGTCAAACATATTCGCAAATAACCACTGTGGAGTAGTATAAATCATCATAAGACTGATTATAGGAAACGTAGATTGGCACTATTTCTATGCCGAAATGCCGTCGGTATTATAAAAGCTTCAAGATTATAGACAAATGTTTTATCACAATTTTGTTATCCTGGAGACCATGATATAAATTGTCCCCATTACAACGAAATTATGGTGAAAAGAATAAATGTAAAGGACAGGAATCTGTTTCATTTGTCAAACCTATAGCTATGGAATGTAAAATTAAGCATGGATATATTGATTTTGGATTTATGATAAAAATTATGACTAGGAAAGATTGAAAGTAGAAAAAAAACATTAAGGGTCATAATGTGATTTTTCAAAGTTATTCAACCCTAATCTGTCCTGTGCCAAAACAGATGCCTTTTCCCAATCTATGTCATAATCACTAAAACGTTTCTTCGTCGTCGTGATCCATGTTTGGAAATATGATCCATGTTTGGAAATAGGATGGTGTAACACGTGATGAAGAAAATCACTTCTAAATGAAGCCATTAACACGATGTGTGATGTCAATTTTTACCAATGGAATGTCTTCTTTTGGCTTTCGCGCGGAATTTCTATTTCGTGTTGGCTTATAATTTCTCAATTTTATTTCAGAGCATGGAGCTGATGTGACCATATTAAATAATGAGAATAAGAATGCTGTGCAAATTGCTCAAGAATATGGAAAGTTAAAAGGTACGAACTCAGTGACTTGTTCAAAGTCAGCAGTAAAGACATAGAACACGTTGTTCTAGCTTCTTTACTGTGGACTTTGAACACGTTGTTGCCCAGTGAGTATTATGTATTCTTTATTTTTTTCTTTAATCTTCACTGTTTTAGTGACCATCTCAACTGTTTACAAAAGTACATTTTTGGTTAAAGGCATTAAGTTTGACGAAAATCAACGAAAATGAAACGGTCCTGGATTTTTGTCATTATAAATTTTGTTTTCTGCCTCGGCTCAAGGACTATAAGCGTTGATCGATATGATTGTGTTCAGACAGCCTTTGACTGATATTATGTAGAAGTTAGGTCTACTTTTCAGGAAGTACCGAAATATGATTGTGATGTATAAAGGTAAATAAGCTATGTGTCTTACTTTTACTTACAGCTGGTAAAGTTGTTGAGGATTACATTCAATCGTTGTTGTAAGTCATCAAAAGGATACAAAACTTATAAGCGATTAAAACTAAGAAAAACATTCTAGAGATACCACAACATTAATCAAAATATTTTTACTTTACGGTCTACTTGTAAACCTGAATATTACTGCCAGATATCACCTGTGGACAAGTATTTTTTGAGCATAGTTTTTAGCTTTTCAGCTGAAAACTATAATCGAAAATCACTCATCCACAGGTGATGTCTGATGTTATATTTAGGCTTGACTTGATATCTAGTGAATAAAGGAAATGGTGCATGTGACTGAGCAAAATCTTGTTCAAAGTCCGCAGTAAAGACGCTAGAAAAACGTCCATCGACATTGTCTTACCATCTTTATTTCGGACTTTGAACAAGTTTTCGCCCTCTGGGGAATGGGAATGAGGTTCGTATAGAATAAGAAGAAACATTAACATTATGTTTATGTATATTTGTAAACGCTACCTACCAATAAGCCCCAGGACTTCTTTACTTTGGTTAGAATTTCAAGAAGCCCTGGTAACGAGGTTTATAGTGTAAGAAATAATAGCAAATAACCACTGTAAAGGAGATTTTTGAGTCTATCTTCAGGTTAGAAAGCCTTAAATTAACCATCTGACATGAGTGTTTTTTAGTATAGTTTATTATTTACTTTAAGACACTCCACCACAGGTGATATCCGATAGTTCTTTTAAGGTTTGATAACCTAGAGCTCAACAGTAATCCCATTGTTCAAAGTCCGCAATAGAGATGCTAGAACAATGTTTAAAACGTAGTTCTAGCGTCTTTTCTGCAGACTTTGGACAAGTTTTACCAACTGGGTTTGCTCTTACATCGAACAATAACCTAAAAATATTCTGTGCACACAAGCTGGTGCAAATTTGTCAAAAATAAATACTTTTGTAGAATTCAAATCAACCTCGAAATTCTTCTCTTTTACTTCGAAATCTATAATTTGTTTGAAAAAAGAAGCTCTGGAATCATTCAATATGTATATTAGGTAGCAGGTTTAAAACCTTAGTATCACACGATTCTCCTTCGGCGGAATATTCCGTGCGTAAACCAAAAGATTTCATTTCAAATTTCTTCGATAAAAAATAGATTTCGCCTAAGTTAAGGTTGAATTTAATTAGGTGAAAAATTAGCTGCGACTACTAGGAAAGATTGGTAGTAGAAAAAAACCCTTTATGGGTCATAATGTGATCTTTCAAGGTTATTCCACCCCAATCTGGCATTATTACCGAATTGGAAAAAATTGACATCACATTGTGTGTGACATCAATTTCGACCAATGGAGTTTCTTCCTTTGACTTTTGCAGCGAATTTTTCGCCTAATGCAAATCAAATAGTCATGAACCTACTTGGAGATCAGAAAGAGAAACACACCAGAATCTTCGTTAACCCTTTACCCTTTTCTTCGCATTCGTATAAAAATAAAGATTCTACGCATTACACGACATCAGAGACTATGGCTCCCGAATAATTCCGTATAAGGATTGTATGTTTCCATTTTATGGTAATATACAGTCCATACATGGAGTTGTTCGCAACAGGATTCCGTAATCTTTTGTCATATGATTAGTCACTTTGCGGTAGTTCTCCTCTAGGCGAATACGTGGCAGGTGACGTCACTTTCAACCAATCTAATGGCTTCATTTAGAATTCGTGCGAACGAATTTGCCTAGTGGAGATCCGCCTTTATTATAGTTTAAGCAGAACATATAAAAAATAAATAAATTAGAATTTAAATCTTATGTTGCGATGATCCGGGGTTAAAATAAAGGTCGCCACTGTGGAGGAGATATTTTCGTACTAATTTCAGCTAAATTGACTGAAGATATTATAAAAGATCTACCCTCCATGGTGATAACCCTTGATTTTCGGTTTTTGTTAGATGCCAGCTGGCTTTCCACCTTTTCTATAATCACTTTCTGCAGCAATTTTACCATTAGGTAATCTTACGATAGCTTGTACTACTCCCATGATTGCATGTAGTTGACCTAAACATAAAATAGAACATTATTGAATATTTTTAAAAAGTTGGTATTAGACGGAAAGTTAACAAAAATTCGTCGGGGAAAAGTGATTGTTTTGTGACAAAATTTTTCCCCATTGAAATATTATTTTTCCCGACGTATATTTCCCCCAATGAAATTATTCGCCCCAGATAATTTTCCAGGAAAGTTTTTTTGAACCATGAGAAGTTTTCAAAGGTATTTAACAGTCTTTTACATTTTGAATTATATATTTAAAAAGTATTACTTGTGCTAAAGAAATTCGATCTATATAAGAAAAAAGGTTTTACGAAGAAGAATGTTCAGCCGATATGAGAAAGATTAAATTTGCGAAGAAGGGTTTTCGGCCGATAGGAGAGTATTCGAACAATATGTGAAAAAACATCTGCGTGGAAGTGTTAAATCAGCAAGCTTCCATTCTTCGTCAGGAATAAACCAATAAGATTAGAAGGAAGTTGATTTAATACTCTCCCCTGTGTTACTTATAATTAAATTACCTGAAACGTCGTATGTACTATTTGTTACATGTTGATGTCCAAACTCTTTAATCTTTGGCACCATTTCAGGGGGTAATGTTGGTTCGTACACAACTGTAGGTGGAAAGAGTTGACAATGAAGTCGTGGACGACTGATAGCAATCTTTAGATTGTCATTGAAGAATAACCAGTTTGCAATAGTCTACAAATGAAATAAGGTATTGCAACTCTGTGAAGAAAAGTCTGAGAGAATGGTGAAAATAAGAGTAAATAATCACTGTGGAGGAGGAATTTATTAGTACAGCTACAAGTTTTGCGACCTTTGCAGTGGTTATTTGCTCTTATTTCGACCATTGAAGGAGAGTACTAGAATTGTATCATCCGGGCATTGTACAAGCCAGGGAAAACGGTATACTTAGTACACACAGAAGACTCAACACGTTTGAATTTGATTGGTCTATTTGAAAAAAGAAACTGAGATTAGTTTCAAGATCGTTTGGTCGTTTACCCTTCAGTTCAAATATAGTGAAAGCAATTTATTTTACCATAGCTACTGCACTTGGTATGAAGAATCCACCAGCGGCGCCAAATACCGCTTTCACTTGTTTATTTTTCAACCAAATAGACGGCATAGATTTTGATAACGGTCGTTTATAAGGAATCTTGGAATCAGATGTTAGATTATAAATAGTCGGCCAGTATTCACCAAAATCTGCTAATTCGTTGTTATATATAAAACCCAATTCTCTTGATCGTAATTTCGATCCAAAACTAATGAAATGAAAAAAGAAATTAAATTAAAACAGTCCATATTAGATTTGTAATAAAGTCTTGAGTGCACAGAAAACTTGCAACTTTGCCACAGACGCAAAATCAGCAAAAAAATCAGCACCAAAGATGCATTTAGTGCGTTTTTAAAGCGATTTACGAGGGTACCAAAAAAAGCGTCTGTACCCTGTAAGTTGTTCTAGCATCTTTACTGCTGACTTTGAGCAAGTCCTTGCCCACTGGGCTAAGCAATCAAGCTTGCATACACCTTATTTCTATCAATCAGTTTATAAAAGACCAAATAATCACTGTGATGGAGTACCAAAGCTTTTTGTAAATATTTCCGATCAAACAAAAAGCTTTGAGATCGAAGTTGCCACTTTAAATGTCGAGTGATTGCATGCTAGTACTGAGGGTTTCTTTAGCAGATATAACTCGCCTTGCTAACATTGAGGTTGTATTTGATATTGGTGAGCACAAAACTTTCTGGAAGGAAAGAGTAACAAATATAAATTTGCTTACTAAGCATTTATTGATGACGTCACTGATACGGCACTACCGTGTGTATCTAATACACACATGTGAGAGGTACCAGTTTTCTCTTCACTAAATAATGTACTGTATGGCTCGTAATATTTAACATCATGCGAACTGTTATCGATTCTTTTATACATTTGTTCAGCTGTCGAATCTGCTATCATGTATTCTTCAACCTGAATGTAACAAAATGACAACAATGTTTAGTGATCGAAATAATATTTAACACTGTGGTGGAGAGATTTTTGCGGTATACCTTCAGGTTTTGTAGCCTAACGCTATGATCAAAACTCGCTCCTCCACAATGATTATTCGCTCTTATTTCGACCACTGGGAGGAGAATTTCATTTCCATATAATTCTTAAATTGTTAGCAAGTCGCCAAAACCGTCACGTGCCGATAATCGGGGCGTTAATTTTAAATTTAACACAATTTGTTTTCGCACCACATGGTCTAAGGCCAGAATTCTACTAAAAAAATAAAGATAATACGCGTAACATAACGTACGCAATACTTAAATCTGATTGGCTTACATAACTATTCGGTAAGCTACGTTAAAATGTTAAACTGAATTCAAAACGTAACACAGAAAATACGAACAAAAGAATAATTAACCAACGGATCTTTCATTGTTTATGTGTGTACGATATGTTACGCGTAAATCCTACAAATCAACGTCAATGTCGTCAAGATTGTCTTCATCCGGACGATTTGTCTTTTCTACATCAGAATTGGTGACTGCCGTCACGTAGTGATTTGTTTTATTTGTTTTTATTTCTAATTAACGCGGTGTTAATTTTTTTTTTTAGGTTTTATTAGGGCGTTAAATGGAATGTGGGCGTTAATTAGATCATTATTGCGGTATCCCAGCTAACAAAAAAGACTTCAAAAGAACAGTATGTTTTCATATTTTAGACATATTTTTACATGGCTGCTAAATCGCTTGCTAACTATTCTAACGGTTACCCAGTGAGCAACAACTTGTTCAAAGTCAGCTGTAAAGACGTCAAAGCAACGTTGAAAACGTTCTTCTAGCGTCTTTGCTGCGGACTTTGAACAAGTTTTTGCGCGCTGGGTAGAGATAATCCAGTGGGCACGCAACGTCTGCTCAACGTCAAAAAGCCATCGTTTTGACGTCACAATGTCATCACGACGTTTACTTGACGTCGTGTATCTATTCACTGGACAGATATTATTTCTATCCAACGATGTTATTTGATTTATAGCACAAAACGGCAATATACGGTAGCTACAGTTGTTATACGGCAATGACGGGGAACCTACGGCAACGGGAATTAGTTTAAATGTTGACAAGTGACTTACAGATTTTGAATGATTATTGAACCTTGGATCACCTAAGAATGTACTTGGTGCATATGCCATCTTCATAGCTTCTATCATCTGGTGATACACTAGAGGTGCGTGGTTTTTTAAATCTGATGGTTTCCACTTAAACTTTGACATAATCTTTAAACATAAGGTCAATAATGCACCGCTACTTGGCGATGGTGTAGAAAGGACTTTAAAACCATTTATTTTAGCTTCAAGTGGCTTTTCAATTGCGACTTGAAACTTTGCAAGATCGTCTAACGTCATAATTCCACCAGCTTCTCTAACGTCATCCACTATTGTTTGAGCCATATCACCTCTATAGGGTAGAAAGAAACCAGAAAGGTTAATTGATTTCCGATAGGCAAAACATTTGCTGCGAAAGCCGAAAAAAGACATTCCATTGGTAGAAATTGACGTTATTATATCTTTTTTTGTCTTATTTTGGCTATCGCAGCGAGCTTTTCACTTAGAAGATTCACAGCATGAAGGACTGTGATATGTGCAGGCTAAATCCAGAAACAAGTTTGACTTCCAGTCACTGCACAAAAAGAAGTTCTTGCATTGCAACAAGTTCTTCTTTGAGCAACCAACGCCTCGTTTTCATTACTTTATGAAAAGGTCAATCCAGCAAAATTCAGAAACCGGGAAGAGAATCGAAGTGTGATAAAGAAAACAGGAAAGTTAGCAACCTCAATCCCAACCCTCATTCCAGCGTTACTTTTCGCTTCTAATTCCTACTAAAACAAGAAGCCAAATCGATTTGAAATGACACCACTGGCACCAAAATTATGAACTAACATCAATAAAAAAATAAATTTACCCCATTTATTTGCGTTCCGTTAAAAGTCAAAAACAAATATCCGCAAAACAAGTTGTTACTTACTGATAAAAAGTGTTTGCGCCATGTTTCGCAATGCTTTCATATGTTCTTGCTAGTTTCGGCCGTTGTAGTAGGTCACCAAGTTTAAGGATGCTGCCATCAGGCGCGAATAATTCTCTAAAAATATACAACAATCGTAATTAGTTACATCCCTGTGGGCCAAAACTTGTTCAAAGTCAGCAGAAAAGACGCTAGAGCAGCTTCGAACGACATTGTTCTAGCGTTTTTACTTCGGACATTTGACAAGTTTTTTCCCAATGTGGTACAGTCTTACAGTCGGGCTTTACCTGTGGAATAGTGTTTCTTAAAAAACACTCCTCCACAGGCGATGTCTGGTAATTATTTTAAGTTGTTAAATCAACGAGCTTGCAATTCATTCGTTTCTTCATTATGAACAAACCATACAATTGCAAGGTTTTTGACATAATTCCCTCCTCCGCAGATAATAGAATAAACGTTTAAACAATGAGACACAACGATAGTTCCAGTTGATTTGTTAGGTTTGCATCAATCTAAAACGATAAGAAAATAAGGAAGTTCAATGGTTGCTGATACTAATGTAGCCAATACATTCTTTTATATAGCTTTATTTCGTACATGCGAAAACAAAGTTGCAAATAATCGTGGTAGCTTTCAAGACGCGTGGTAAACAAATTGATTGGTTACTTCGTAGAAAATAAACCAATGACAATTGTTCATTAAAACAAATAAACCAATCACGAGGAGAACACTTAATTTTGCATGACGTAAAAAGGAGAAACCAAGAATACATTATAAACCAATAGTTTTGGAGGATAAAATTTTAGCACGATTAAATTCGAATTAAATTTGAAGACGTTGGGAAAAATTTCAGACTGCAAATTAAAACATTCTAAAAACCAATAATTTCAGCGGGAAAATCTGACAAAAAAATCCGAAAATTTAACCCCTCGAATTTCTTATTTATAATGTAAAGGCCAGGAATAAGTTTACTGTATGCGGGGAACCAAGATAAGATAATATTCAGCGTGTGAAACACTATCGAATACAGTTACGAATTCTTCCTTATATGGAGTATATATTGTCGTATATAGTACTACACGGCCCATATATGGTAATATTCGTAACTATATTCGTAGTTGTTCACATCGTAAATACGTACATCATTACGACAATAGGTATATTCACAAATACATGAAAACGAGGCTGCTCATAGTAAAACTTGTTACAATGCAATAACTGTTTGTGCAGGATCGTTCTCATGTATTTGTGATTAGATCAATGCAGGATAGTCTCGAAATAATAGCAAATAATCACCGTGCAGAACTCCTCCACGGTGATTATTTGTTCTTATCTCGATCACTTTGTAATCAAGAGACAACAGCCCTAATAGTTAGTTTTCATCAGACAGAAATTGATGTCACATGATATGTGACGTCAACTACCAATATAAAATCTTTATTTGGCAATCGTGCGGAATTTTTCGTCTCATGGAAACCAACTTTAATTCTACCTCTCAGTTGATAAGGAATGAATAATCCAGTTAGCAGAAACCTGTTCAAAATCAGCAGTAAAGACGTCGTTTGAATTCAGCGTTTTTTACGGCGGATTTTTAACAAGTTTTTGCCGACTAAGTATAGACGTTGAAAAGTCGCTACTAAAAGTATTTATATTTATAAATTATAAATTTTTACAAAAACTTGTTCAAAGTCAGCAGTAAAGACGCTAGAACAACGTCGTTCTACGTTGTTTTAGCGTATATACTGCTGAGTTTGAACAAGTTTTTTTAGGTACTATCTTCTTCTAATATTTAATAAAGGTACTGAAAACATGAAAAAAAACAAAGAAATGCGGAGAGCAGGGAAAAGGCAAGAAAGTCTGGGAACGAAGTTGAAAAAGAATAAATTCTAATTTGACATACAGTAATTCGATTTAGCGCCAATTTAATTTTTGCTAATTTAAGAGCGGTGCTGATTCGAATACTTGTGGTATTTTAATCTATTTCATCTATTAAGGGAACACAATTTCCTTTGCGAGATAATACAAAAAACACTTTCAATAATTTAATAACGCTCTCCCACCCCTCCTACCCTAACGTCACTTGCAGATTCGTTTTTTTAATAGAGAGAGCGAAATAACAGCTTACAAAAGCCATGCATCGCTCATTCGTGCAAAAAATAGTTACTTATTGCGCGAAATTTAGAACAGAAAAACGCGCAAAACGATGTGCGCGGAATTTAATACGTTTAATAGATTTAATAATCTAATTTTATATTCTCCTAATAATTGATTTCTATGATGTCAATTTCTACCAATAAAATGTCTTCTTTTGGCTTACGTGCGGAATTTTCCGCCTGACGGAAATCAACGTTAAAACGACAAGTTTAATATCCAGCTGGTTTACCACCTTTTCTATAGTCGCAATCTGCATTTAATTTACCATTCGGTAATCGAACAACAGCTTGTACTACTCCCATGATTGCGTTTAATTGACCTATGATGAAAAGAAGATAATATACATACAGACCATTCAAAATGGATCACAAACTCGAATAAAAATCCCTGAAATATTCAATTCACTAGCCACACGTCGTTGGTTAACTTCAAAATGACGGTTTATCATTACGTCAAAACAACGTTAAACGTTTCAAATTTGATTCGACGACATGTGGGCAGAAACCTAAAGTCCGCAGTAAAGACTCTAGAACAACGTCAAACGACGTTGTTCTAGCGTCTTTGCTGCGGATTTTGAAAAAATGTTTGCCAGAACGTGGGAGCAAAATAAAAATAACGTCAAAACGCTGTCACAATTTTGCAATTACATAACTGCGTTGCCGTAACGTTGCCTCGATTTTGATCCGATGGATTGTACTTAATAGGAATTATATCTTAAGAATGCCAGTGGGACAACCCCTGTACAAAGCCCGCAGTAAAGACGCTAGAACAACGTTTTAAACGTTGTTCTAAAGTCTTTACTGCGGACTTTGAACAGGTTTCTGCCCACTGGAATCCCATATAAACGCCTTTAGATGATTTGTTTATTTTATCAATGGAAACATTACAATGGGAGAGATACTCTAATGACTTGCTAGAAAATCAAGGTAACCTTGTTCAATGGGCTTCTCGCCTTTTCTAAATACAGAGAGCAACCTCGTTCCTAAGGCTTCTTTCCGCTTTTTAAAGGGAGGACGGCACCGTTCTCCCTTCAAAGAACGGGAAAAGCCCTTGGAACGAGGTTGTACTACAAAATTGCAGTTGATTGTTTTTTTCATTTTGAATCCAGTTGGCAAAAACTTTCTCAGAGTCTGCAGTAAAGACGCTAGGACAGGGGCGCTTGACGTTGTTATAGCGTCTTTACTGCGAACTTTGAACACGTTTTTTCCCACTGAGAAGTAACCAATTGCTAGTCTACTATTTTGATTTTTCGAATGCGGCGGAGCGAATAAATTTATTTGTTTACCTGATACGTCATAGGTACTATTTGTGACGTAAGCATGTGAATATTTCTCTAGTTGTGGTATATATTTTTCTGGAAAAGTTGGTTCATATACAACAGTAGGTGGAAATAATTGACAATGTAAACGAGGCTTTGATATGGCTACTTTTATATTATTATGGAAGAATAACCAATTTGCAATACTCTAAAAAAGAAACAGAAAATAATTCCATATAAAGAGTTTATTAAGGAACAGATGACGTCAATTTCAACCAATGTAATGGTTTCATTTAGAATTCGTGCGAACGAATTTGCTTATGCGTGCTACCTACAGTAAGATGGAGCCTATAAATGTTCCGGTGCATATATAATATGTTTCATTCTTCTTTGGTTCAGTAGTTATTTTTAATTGGTGGTTTGGTCGTGAAGACAATTTTAGAGAATGAAACGCATAAAATAATTTCCGCCATGTTTCCACACTACTCTTCAAACGCAGAAATAAATTCCGCAATAATTTTATCCTTTAAGTTAGACAGAGAGGAATCACTCCTTTTTAAATAATATAATGACACACCCAAGTGGACAAAGACCTGTTCAAGTTGTAACGTTTTTACCTTTGAACGGGTTCTTGCTCATTGGGTTTAAAATTTCGAATGAGATTCCGTTTTATTGTTTCATAAAGACGATGTTTCACAAAAAAGATAATTCATCTCTAGTCACAACCTCGTTCTCAGGGCTTCTTTCTGTCATCCTCCATTCATAAAGCGAAAAGAAGTCTTGGGAACGAGGTTGCTCTAGTCTGTCATCTTGTCGTATTTCTTCGTGTTTAAGCTCATTGTCACGTGATTCTTTTGTCTTATAATCTATTATGGACCAAAAAGCCTTCCAGGGGCAATTTTCAGAGGGATATGATATCCTTAGAAACGTTTTTGTACACTTCCAGTGAGTAAAAACTTGTTTAAAGTCTGCTGTGTAGACGATAAAACAACGTTGTTCTAGCGTCTTTACTGCGGACTTTGAGCCAGTTTTTGTGCACTGGGAGAGTTAATTGATTTTTTCTCCCTAAGATTTCTGAATTGTAATCCGAAGATAAAAGAGCAATGAGAATGTACCTTTATAGTTATACTAAAGGTTTTTTGAGATTAGTCAGAAATATTGCTTGAACATTTGTGCGAATTCTAAATGAAGTCATTACATTGGTTAAAATCGACGTCACCTGTCAGGTGACGTCACTTTCAACCAGTGTTATGGCTTCATTTAGTGGAAATCCACCTTAAATCGGAACAATGTAAGAAACTCCATACAACATCAAATATCATGGAGTGTATTGCCATATATGGTAGAATGCGGTAGTTTTTCACGCTAGTTACCTGTATGAGACACGTTGGTATGAAAAATCCACCAGCTGCACCAAACACACCAACGACAGTATCTTTCTTATCAAGAAATATTGTAGGACTACTTTTTGACATTGGACGTTTACCAGCGACCTTCTTATCAGTTGTTAAATTATAGACACGTGGCCAAAATTCACTAAAATCTGCCAATTCGTTGTTGAATATAAAACCAAGTTTTTCTGAACGTAATTTAGAACCAAAGCTAAAGAAATTAAACGTTCGTTTTAACAAACAGTTAATGTGGAGGAGGGATTTTTGAGCATAGCTGCGAGCTAAATAAGCCTTACTCAAACATCACTCCTCCTCAGTGATTAATTAGTTTTATTTATATACTGACAAGTATGCATGTCTATCAACTTATTCAAGACGTTTTTTTGACGTTAGAATGTCAAAACAACGTCACGTTCCGATCATCCATATTAGCAAGACCTACAAACTTAATACATCTAAAGGTTAGGTTTTATTAGGTAGAACCTTCCGTGTCCAATATGAGAAATATCATCCATAGGATCGATCTCACAGGCTTCCGTCTAATGGAAATCAACCTTTAGTTTTGCTATTTCTTACCGGAATTGCAGTAGCTACCTCTAGAAAATGTAAAATTCTGCAGAAAAACTGTTTTGAATAGACCTTTTCATAAAATAATGAAAACGAGGCGTTTATTGCTCAAAGTTGAACTTGTTACAATGCAATAACTTCCTTTTTGTGCAGTGGCTGGAAGTTATTGCATTGTAACAACTTGTATTTTGAGCAGTGAATGCCTCGTTTTTATTGTTTTATGAAAAAGACTATTTAGTTCCATTAAAACCTACTTCAAAAAGTTGCTTTTTGAAGGAAATCTTAAGTTTATCGTTCAAGCAGCTTGGATTATAATGAAATAATACTTACTAAGCATTAATTGATGTAGTCGCTCCTACTGCATTACCTTTAGGATCAACAAGTGACATGTGAGTTGTACCCATTCTTCCCGCGTGTTCTAGTTTACTGAACGGTTCATAATAGTCAACTGTGTGCGATATATTATCTATACGACGCATCATATTAAGGGCTACTTTATCACTTAACATATACTTACAAACCTAAAATCAAATGGGAGTATTTATCAATAGGATATATATACATAGCGTTTCTTCACGTGAAGCGTTTCTTCACACGAGAAAGTCTAAAGGCAACAGTTGAACATCTTGTTTCTAAATGCTTTTTTTTTTTTTGCATTTGTTTTTTACCACCTGTCAAAAATATGGTTGGTAGGGGAAAATTATCCGTAGTTACCAAAAGTTACCAAGAGTCTTTCAAAAGTTATGTACAAAAGTTTAACAGGGTGGGGGGGGGGGGTGTTAAAGGCGGTTAAAGGGTTAAAGGCGGATCTCCGCAGATTTGTTCGCACGAATTTTAAATGAAGTCATTACATTGGTTGAAAGCGATGTCCCCCGTCACTTTTAACCAATGTAATGGTTTGATTTAGAATTCGCACATTACAAGATCACATACCTCTTCCGTATGTTCTGTTTTTCTTGGATCACCAAGAAATGTAAATGGCGCATATGCAAATTTAAATGCTTCAACCATTTGATGATATAACAATCCATCTTCTGTATTCTGATCTTCAGATGTCCAGTTAAAGTTGGACATTATTTTTAATGCTAGTGTAATCAATGCACCTGAACCAGGGGGTGGTGTTGATAACATGGTTAGTCCTTTTATTTTCGTCTTCAATGGATCCCTTACAACTACTTTATAACTACTTAAATCTGCTAAAGACATCGTTCCACCTGCACTATGTACGTCTTTTATTATTTGTTTTGCTATATCACCGCTGAAAATGTTAAATGTAGATTATTATAGCCTGATTTCCAATAGACGAAAAATTCGCTACAAATATTAAAAGAAGACATTCCATTG
Organism: Neoturris breviconis; assembly: GCA_032360805.1. NCBI lineage: Eukaryota > Metazoa > Cnidaria > Hydrozoa > Anthoathecata > Pandeidae > Neoturris > Neoturris breviconis. Next base: position 1,570 of record JAULBZ010002439.1, on the reverse strand, counting down.
GTAGCAATTGACGTCACATGCATGTATGACGTCAATGGTTACCAATATCTTCATTTGGTATTTATAGCTAATTTTTTCGAGGTTTATCCTGGATTAGCGTTAATCGGCTTTCGGACAACTAGTTGCCCTAGCACTAGTTTACTGACTAGCCCTAATAACCGTAACAATAGGGTAAGGGTTAGAGTTTTTGATGGGTTATTTATTAAAACAAAATAAATAAAAGTCTGGAAACGAGATTGATATGACGATATAATATTTCTCATTACATGCGAAAACTTCCCGGATTATAAGTTATATGTAGAGTTTGAAGCGTTGGACTGTAAATTAGTATTCACCATAAGCCTGATTCCCGATTATATATTGAGAATCAGGCAGAACTGGTGAGCAACCTCGTTCTTAGGGCTTTTTAACGAAGAACTGCTCTCTGTATTTTAAAAAGGCAAGAAGCCCTAGGAACGACACTTCCAACAAATGTTTCACATAGCCATATTCTTAAGGGTATTCAAAGGGTATTCAATCGCATATTAAAGCTAAAAAAGCAGAGAAACAGCAACTTCATCCTCAGTGTTATTATATAATTTACACAAAGCACTGGGAACGAGTTTGTTGTTTTCGTTGTATTTACCTATAGAATATATCAGATCCTCCCGACTTTGCAATAGCTTTGTATGTATTAGCAATTACAGGTCTTTTTAATGTATCACCTAGCTTTAGTACTTTTTCATTTTTCGCATAAAGTAATCTAAAAATTAAGATTGTCTCAATGGATAAAAATTTGTTCAAATCTAGTGTCTTTACCGGGGACTTTGAACAAGTGTTTACTGCGGACTTTGAGAGAATTGGAGCATTAGTCTCCATATTATTTTGAATATATTCTAAATGCAGCACATACAGGGGTTAAAATAACTGTGGAGGGGAGATTTTTCTTCTTATTTTTAGCCAATTTGACTGAAAATATGGTGAACAATCTCTCCTCCACACAGCAGTTATTTTAACCACTGGCTAGTATTGCATCGTTTAAATTTAATACAACAAATTCGTATTAGGATTCGAAATAAAAACAAATAATCACATATTCAGGTTACGAAGCTTCTAGATCCACAGTAATAGACATATTCACAAATACATGAAAACGAGGCGCTGGCTGCTCAAAGTAGAACTTTACGCAAAACAATAACTTCTTTATTGTGCACTCCAGTGCATAAAAAGGAAATTATTGCATTGCACCAAGTCCTACTTTGAGCAGCCAACACCTCGTTTTCATGTATTCAATTTATTCGATCTCGTTACCAGAACTTCTTTCCGCTTTTGAAGGGAGTTTGAAGGGAGGACGAAAGCGGAAAGAAGCCCTGCGAACGCCGGCAGAGGAAATTTTAAAATTGAAACATGTGATTTCTACCATGGGAGAGATTGTAAACGTAGATTAGTTCCAGTAAGCTAAAAACTTGTCCAAAGTCAGCAGTTAAGATGTAAGAGAGATAAGTAAATAATTACCGTATTTTCTCGATGAAGCGCCATCTCCCTCCTCCCCCCCTCGAATAAGCGCCCCCTAATTAGAATTATATTAAAT
>JAULBZ010002438.1:4479-18791 GCA_032360805.1 Neoturris breviconis | reverse complement strand
GGAATTAACTTTCGCGAAAATGGCGAAAAAACGCGAAAAACGCGAAAGTTTCTTCCCGCGAAAGTTTCTGCCCTTAAGTTACATTTGATATCATCTTCAAAAAGATTAGAAACAAGATATATCAACCTTCTGCAATGATCGACTATATCCCCTGTATGGGGAGAAAACCCAACACAAATAAATATAGAGTTCCACTAGGCAAATAATTCGTTGTGAAAGCCAAAAAAAGAAAACCATTGATATAAATTTATGTCACACGATTGCGTTGTCTTTTTTTGGCTTTCGCAGCGAATTTTCCGCTCAGTGAAAATCAATCCAAAGGTTAGATAAAGCGAACCTCGTATTGCATGTAGTGTTACATCTTGGTTACCTTGCTAAGAAGAAAATAAGGGCTGCTCAACTTTCTCACGTATTATGCTCAAAGAACTGCACAAAACGGAATTGCATTGGAACCAGCCAACGCCTCGTTTTATTTTTGAAAAGGTCTATTTCATTGATTGCTATCTGCGTCTTAAATATAATTTCATTTACCAACATTCTAAAGGACAACATAAATATGCGAAATATATAACATTTAGATGAAGCGGCATGGCCATATGAGTTCAGGTTTCATCAGGCTGGACCGTTACGTCATTATGATTGTATCAAAATCGAAGAAAAAAAAGATCCACATACGTGGCATGATAATTATTTTTGTGCAAGACAGCATGACAGAAGCAGTCCGGGAATGAAGTGGTCATCCGAAGGTAAGTATATTTACTATAAGGTTAATCCAGTAGAAACACGACTTTGAAGCTGTTACGACCACTAATGATGACCAGAACCACAAAATGATGATCAGAACAAAAATCACAAGTGTTGTTTAAAACCATAAATTATCACTAACTATAAGAACTTGTTTCTACTCGACGAATTTTTTTGTTCACAGCAGCCTAGTAACCAAGCTTTTTGAATAAATTCGAATTTTCAATTATTGAAAATATAATCATGAAACACGATATGTGATATTTGTCTACTCCAGGGTAATTCAGCGACAGAAACGTTCCCATATTGCTTGGTCGCTCTTGGTGCATGGGTTGTAGCGCTCCTAAGTGCCTACCTAAGAATCCCAGTTCAAAATATCATTTTGAGATTGATAGCTTAAAATTTAAAGCTCAAAATTTTATTAAATCTAAAACCCAAAAAATACTTTTAGTCTGGTGATGCCTTGATTTATAATCAGGCTAGTTGTGCACATTTGGGACACATATATTCACCTAATTATATTTCTTATAGGTCCCATAGCAGGAATGCGTTGCACTCAAATCACGGAACCTTCCGATCCTGATGGCTGGGATAACAACTATTTATGTATACCAGAAACTTCTCGATTGTATTTTAAATGGTCGTCTTCTGGTCCAATTTATAATTTACCTTGTGTCAGGTGGTATGAAGCAGCTGATCGACGAAATGGATGGGGCGATAATTACCTTTGTGCGGAAAGTAAGCTACTCTTGTTCTAAACACAGTCCTGATGAAATGCTGTAAGCTATTCGTGTTTTAAACACAGTCCTGATGAAATACTGTAAGCTATTCTTGTTTTAAACACAGTCCTGATGAAATGCTGTAAGCTATTCTTGTTTTAAACACAGTCCTGATGAAATGCTGTAAGCTATTCTTGTTCTAAACACAGTCCTGATGAGATTTTCTAACTCTTACAATTGAACCACAACTTTTATCGAGCTTGTTTGCTCTATATATTTAATGCTTGGCGTTTTAATGCTTCTCGTCGTTCGACGTTGTTCTAGCGTCTTTACTGTTTACTTTGAACAAGTTTTTACGCGCATAATTTGTTAAAATAAAATTAGAATATATAATGCAGTCTTCTCCAATATATACGGAGGTTGAACATTTGCTCCTGTTTAAAAACGACAACCAGGCGAAAAATTCGCTGTGAAAGTCAAAATACGACACTTCATTGGCAGAAATTGACGTCCCTAGAATGTATAAATTTATGCCAACGGAATGTGATATTTTGGCTTTTGCAGCGGATATCTTGCTTAACAGATAACTTTAATAATAACTTTGATAATTTTTAGCTAAGCCAGTTGAAATTGTATCTGGCCCATTTGAATTGGGATATTGTGTTAAAAGCAATAACCAGGATCAAAATAAACATGTTGCAAGAATCGATCGGAATTCGAACTACACAGTTCCAGCAGCAAGAGAAGAGTGCATGAAGAAATGTCTTCAATATGGACAAGCGACAGCTTGTGAAGTAGTATTTGATGGAAGATACAATGGATGTTATGTGCATCATGCAGAAGTCGCACGTGGCAACGGTATCAATGGTTACGGATGCTACGTATTCAAAAGTATGTATATAGTTTAGTATGGTTGATGGAAGTCCAAATAAATGCGTATTACACGGAAGCCGTCAATCTAAAAACGTATTTTAAATCCAGAAATTTATTTCAAAATCCAGAAGTATTTTTCAAATCCGCAAATATATTTCAAATTCAAATCTGGAAATATATTTCAAATCCCAAAATATATATTTCCCAAATCCGGAAATTTATTTCAAATCCAGATATGTATTTCAAATCTAAAATCCAGATATTTATTTCGCGATGGTGGGTTTTTTAAAACGGAGTCCGGTACCGTAACTTTCGATTGCACTAATTCTCGTGCAACAACAAACATAGCGGGTAGTTTTTGTGCTTCGTGTGGAAAAAAAATATAGAACTCGATATTTTTTGCTCATTTTGTGGGAAAAAGAGAACTATAGAGAAACAAAATACCACTGAAAAAGATAAGAAAACGTTAACTCAATGGATTTTCCAAATGAAAACAGAAGAGAGAACGAGCAGATTTAACAGAAAAAACAACCAGCAAGTTGCCACGTGAAATTAAGTTTTGATCAAAAAATTCTGGTTTTGAAAAATATTTCTAGATTTGAAATATATTTCTGGATTGAAATATATTTCTGGATTTGAATTATATTTTCAGATTGACCCTTCTCGGCTTCCGTAGTATTGTGCACTAAGTATTAAATATATAGCATTTTATGCGCAGATGCGAGCACCGAGAAATTTGTTCTTGGCGTGGTATTATGTTCAAAGACAAAAATACATTATTTTCGACGTGATCATTTCGCCCTAATCATGAGAATAGGTTCGTTTTGAACGTTCGCAATAAACTCCATATAACAGTTGGACCTTATCGTACATTCCTTCGCCAAAACAAACGTCATAAGTCTTGATTTCAATGGTGTGTATACTCGGTCCAAGAAGATTTACCAATATGTATGACTTCGACAAGTTGGTAACCTTGTTGTAAATTTCTTCCCAACTTAAATTGTCAAATATATGCCACGTGGCTAAAGACTGATTTCCACTAGGCACGAATTTGTGCGCACGAATTTTATGTGAAGCCATTATATTGGTTGAAAGTGACGTCGCTTTTGCTTCCTTGAATTTCCCTTTGCATTCCCTGTTTGAGTTTTGGCCTTAATTTCCCCCCTTTTCTGTATTTCCTATACAAATTTCATGCTTTTACATAAAAACTTGAATAAATTTTGTAAATTTTTAGATCCATTTGGCACATCGAAAATTGACATTGCATCATTAGTGGGAATTAGTACAAGATTCGAAGCAATTTCCCGAGGATACCTTTACAAAACAAACCCAACCATTCAACCATTGGCAGGTGATGTTGGTAAAAAGTTACAATTACAAGTGGCTATTAACACTGCTCAATATGGAAGAACGTTTCAGGATAGGTATACTCACAATGCTTCATATCTATTAGGCGGACAAGTCTGCGCAAAAGTCAAAAGTGACAGCTGAATACGGACCGTATAACTCCACATACTGACTCGTGTTATAATAAATACAGATTTTCAGGCAAAAATAATGCCTCTATGAATCGCTCGAATATAGTTGAAGCAACTTGCTTCCGACTTTATTATCTTCTTTAGTCGCAAATAATTCAAGTTGTTCTTCTTTCGATGATGATATTGGTCGCGACTTTAGCTTTCCGAAATGATTTGAATGCACAATCGATAAGGAAATACTGAAGTATGTGTTTAGATCTGTATGGAACAAGTCTACCTGTTCTGAGCTCATCTTTGTTTATCACTTTCTTACATAACTTGCATTTAGCCGTTCTCCGTATCGAATGATCAATACTGAACGTGTTACAAGATGGTAGAATATTATTAGCACTGATTTCTTCACTATGGCTAGCATTAGATTCAGACCTTAAAATCACCGGATTATCACAGTTATGTACATTTAATAAGGTTTTCGTTATTAATTAGATTTGAGCGCGCTTCATGAACTTCTTGATTTCCATCCCGTTTTTTGGGGTGCCACGTAATTTGTAAATGTACTTTGAGTTAGGGGGCTCTTGAGCATTTTTTGCTTTGACTTCATCCGACATTGATTAATTCACTTTCTGCCAGGGTATAATCATCAGTAATGCTTATTCCTTTATATGTCAACCATTACATCAGATTTGTCCCGTTCACTGTCCATAATAACTTTGATGGGTCGTTTTTTGACCGTTCAGGCTTGCTGGTTCTAAATATTGACTTCGCTTTTTCTGTTACTCCTATGGTTGCAAGTAAGGATGTGTGGTAATCTTCATCATGCTTTTTTGCTTCTGTTTTGTCATCGCTCGTGGCTTCAGCCACTTCATAGAGTACGATGCTGCATGATCTAGCTTTTTGGTCATTTATTTCAGCTAGTTGTTTATTTTCCTGCTCATGCATGATGGATCGAAAGTCTAAAGGTAACATTAACTGATGCTTGGGGCGCAGATGGGTGTGTGTCCTTGATAGAATCAGCATAGGTTTTTGTCACTCCGTCAAGTTTATTTCCCAATTCCATGTTATGGCTTTGGACCTCCTTTAGTAATGACTCTCGGAGAGAATTTCTAATTTGATCTGTTTTATATTCATAGATTGTTCTAGTTTGGAGAATCTATCAAAATCAGGGTTACCTGCCTCGTTAAACATGTGCTCTTGTTCTTTCATGTCCTTCTTTTGTTCGACAATAACCGCTTTCAGTTTCAGCTCAGACTCCTCGTATGTTTTTAATGAGTCGATCAACATCCGATTTTAGACTACGAATCTCAGTTTTCAACCTCTTGGCTACTTCCTCGTGAATATCAACTTCAGCTCGTAGCTGCGTGTTCATTTTTATCAAGGCATTGATAAAGTGAAAGTGAAGAATGTAGGTGATTTGGCAAAGTTTTGATGTTAACGTCTATTTTAACTGAGTGTAGAGTTGTTTTTCTCTTTCTCCAGCTGTTTTTGAGTAGAAATTGAATTAATCTGAAGGTTATTTGATATATGTTATATTTAATATATTTTGATGTTAAGTTCCACTCCAAAAACGTGACCGTCCGCCAAGGTGACGTTGCAATACTGACGATATATACAAATATATACAAATATACCGGTCCGTTTTCGGTTGGCTTTCACATTGTGATTATTAGAAGATCGTCTCTAGATTTCGTATTACTAATTTGAAGACGGTAGCTACTAACCTGTTTAGTCCGCAGCTAGAAGAAACATTATTGCATTTGTATTGTATTTGTTTAAATATGAGATCTGTTTGGATGAGCTTACTCATATTGAGGAACTCGTTAAAACTGTTTGTATGATGTATATATAGTTATCGTAAAGGCGGATCTCCACTAGGTGAATTCGTTCGCACGAATTCTAAATGAAGCCATTACATTGGTTAAAAGTGACGTCACCTGTCAAGTGACGTTTGCTTTCAACCAATGTAATGACTTCATATGGAATTTACGAAAACGAATTTGCCTAGTGGATATCCATCTTAATATATCAATTCCACTAGGTCAAAAACATCACGTGACGTTAATTTCTATTAATAGAAAGTCGCACGGAATTTTTCGGGTAGCTGAATAATAATAATCTTAAGATCATTCATGTATTTATAGAAGCCACGATTTTGAAATTCGAGCTCGTCCAACTTCATTAGCAGGAGAAAAAATTCACAATATCAATGTTCGTGGTAAACGAGGCAATATTGTCCAAGTATATCCAGCTGTTGAATATGATTTTACACCTAACAGACAGGAAGCGAAAGTTGGCGATTATATACATTTGCAGTAAGTATGTTTTGCAAAAATGAAAATTAAACAGTGACTTTGAGGAATTAAGATAATTTAAGAAACAAATAAAAAACTTGAATTTCAAACTATAAAAAACTCTAGACTAGTCGTTCTTTTAAAGCTATTTCATAAAATTGAGTAGAATCAGGAAAACGTAATACTGAAACACCGTACCGAAAGAGGAGGAAATTAAAGAAGTTTTTGTTTTTTGGGCGTCACCAAGGCGTCACAATGCATATCATATATGTTCTTACAATAAATATCTTGTTATTGTTTTCATTCGTTTTTCATCATTTACATTAACTAAATTTTGACGAAATAACGCGTCAAAAACATGAAAATACGGTTTTCTATTGTTTTCAAGAAATTGTATTGTTTTCAAGACAATGGGCTATTATCTAATAATTTTTGGGATATCATTGGATTGGGTTTGACGAAGGCATTATCTGTGTCAATTTATTTGAAGAATTCAAAGTAGTTTAGAAGTTAAGGGGGTAGGACATTTTTGCTACCCAAAGGACCCCAGATAAAATAGGGTTAAGCAAGATTTTCTTCTCTCTCACTTCCATTGGATGTCCAACCATCGCGTAACTCTATTAATGCTGGGCCTTTTGCTTTGGGGTTCTTCAATTGTTTTACCTCTCCCCTCATAACTTTTGATGGGACAATGCTGTAGTGTTGAAACTTTCCAGAATATTAGGTCAACACACAATAAACATTGTAGCACAATTATTTGTTTGATGACGTTACTAATTATGATGACGTCATAAATAGGTGATGAAAAAATAAATTAATTGTGTAAATAAAATTTTGGTCACAAAAATTGGTAAGAACGTTTTTCAAGCAAAAATAACTAAAAAAAAAATATATATTTTTTGGAAACTTTTTTACCACCAGTCACAAATATGGTTACCAAGGGAAAATTATTCCTAGTTACAAAAAAATAATAATAATCCTAGATAAATATAAGCCATTCATTCAAGAGTTATGTAAAAAGGTATAGGAGGGGGAGGTGGGTGAAACAATCCCCCAACCCCATCCCCCCCTAGTAGGAATGTATAGGAAAAAATACCAGATGTATTATGACACAAAGCCCTGGGAACGAGGTTGTATTGTATTTGCAATATGTATTTTTGTATAGATGGACAGGTTCAAACACAAATCCACACAACAACGCTGGTCAAGGATTGCGAGGTAGTGATCGTAGTAATGTTGTACTCCTTGAAAAACAAGCATATCCTGAAGGAACTCCTGGAAAAGCTGTCCAAATAGGTTTAAAGAATGGACATTGGGGTCGAAGCTACCCAAAACATCTGGATGAAGTGGACTTTCTAGGATTAAGTAAAAATGATTTGGTCAACTTGGCAATTCTTAGTCCAGGTAAGTACATTGTTAAAAATTGACGAATACGATTTCGTATATTCTCGTATGCGGACTGTTTATTACCATATATGGTATTCGGTAATAGGTGTATGCATGGTATTGTCGTATACGGTATTTTTTCACGCAATAAATCTTTCGAGAAAATCAAGTAAATTTGACTATTTCATAAAGGATATACTTCCAAACGTAGTAAACAAGGATTGCTTGATGTATGTTACCCCGCTCTAACGTTGAACGAGCTAGAAAACTAAAATATGGTATGAACACATCTTTTTGGAATGTCTTTTGACAAAATGTTGCAATCCATATATTTTACGGTCGTTCGGATTACCGTCTATTTCCGCACTACTCCTATGAAACCGCCATGCCGTTTTGTTCCGAAATTTGATATGTCTGTTCGAATTCTATGTTCCAATTCATGGGCATTTTTTCACTGCAACTTTCCCCGCCCATTGCCCCCTTCTATTTTTTGAGCCTTTTCGAAAAATAAATGGAATGAGATTTTTGAAGAACATTGGTCTCACTGTAGTACAGTACCGGATTTCCTAAATCCGCTCTCCTATGTTTACGTTTGGTTATCCTTCTGTTATCCACAAGAAGTCCATAGAATAAGATTAAGCGTCTCCCATGGTAATTATTGATGAAAACTGTGAGTACGATATTCGCGCTAGCCTCATCCGGGTACCTTTCTAAGCCTTTATTTCACCAATAAACATTTTAATAAAACAATTAAAACGAGGCGTTTGTTGTTCGAAGTAAAACTTGTTACAATGCAATATCTTCCTTTTTTTGCGGTGAAGTCACTGCACCAAAAAGGAAGTTATTTGCATTGTAACAAGTTTTACGTTAAACAAAACGCCTCGTTTTCATTGTTTTATGAAAAGAATTTTGAGGACCGACAATGAACGGTTTTTTGCCAGCTCTCAGGAAATGTTTGAGTAATCGATCTTAATAAAACTGCGCTAAGCTCGTCCCCAACCTTTTGACATGTTATATTTTTGTCAGACACAAGGCCAATCGTCTAGACGTCAAAATGACGTCTTTTCGACTTTAATTAGACGTCGACTGCCTGCAGGGTATTTATTTTTGGTAATGATATTGGTATGTTCACTGTTCACCAGTCATGATTTGTTACTTCAAATGAATGCATTTGCTAACTTGAGAACAAGCTCTTATAGAACAATTATAATTTGTGTATAGTTTATTCACCATAATGACTTAGCTATGTGTGTACAGACCAAGAATATGGGTCCCTACATAACTCATACAGACTTTGATGTGTGATGTGTTTGTTACCTACTGACATGAGAATATTTTGCAACCTACGGTCATGATTTTTGTATTTTACAAACCAGAATTGGATGACGAAAGTGTGCTAACTAAGTCAACTAATTTCTGCAATTGAATGTACGTCATACAATAATAAACATAGCTTCGATGAATAATACAGAGAAAGTATTAATGTAATTTTACAGACCAGACAATAGCATGTAAATTGGATATTTCTGAATTTACAATGCAGGAAAGCTTTAGTTAAAAGTATCTTTCATTGTGTAACCCATGGGTGTTTCAAAACACGAATTAAATGATTATTCCATTAGGCGAAGCCAAATGAAGACATTTCATTGGTAGAAATTGACATAGCACTCCATATAACTTTATAGAAAAGCATAAACCGTGTAATAAGAATACGCAACAATACATTCGCAAAATTTGAGTGATTCCGCTAGTAATACAATATTATAATTGAGATCATACCTATGTTGAGATTAGGACGGGATATAAAGTTAGCATTAAAATCAAAAAGAGCAAATAGTCTGATCGTAAAAATAACTAATTAAAATCTCAGCCTGAGTATAAATGTGCCGTATATAACCGACGTGTTTTGAGTAGTTTACAGCATTAAAATTAGATTATTTTAGTCGTTAGCGTAAGCTAAATCCAGAAACCGAGAGATAAAACGGGGATAATCGGGTAATCGGAGTGTCGTAATGAAAACTGGAAGAGAAAAGAACTGCTCTTTCTACAGAAGCGGATTACGATTTTCAGCGAATTTCTGGAGATTAACTTATAACAATGGCCTACTCAAACCTAATCGTCTACAGGTGATGTACGGCAGTTATATTCAGGTTTTGATATATCTCTGGTTTCTAATATAGGTCAATTTCGTGGCGAGTTGTCTGAGTTGGATGATGCTGGAACCTACAATGATCTTCCCCCAAGAAGAATTAACAATGCTGGAACATTCCATTATATGTGTTCAAGAAATAATAATTTCTCGAATCGATCTCAAAAAGGAAAGATAGTTGTGGCCGAAGCATAAACGTTGACTACAGGGTGTCCAATTAGGAATAAGCTCCCAGCAGATGAATGTATTCATTTTTTATGAATTTAGAGTAAATAATCACCGTGAAGGAGTGAGGTTTGAGCATAATATCGTTACAATTGCAGCTCGAAAATACTTCCCACACAGTGTTTATTGACTCTTATTTCGATCACGGTAAGTTACCTTTCTTTTCACCATCTCTGCAACACACGTCTGGTTAACGTCAAAAAGCACACCGTTAACGACCGTTTTTTCGACGTCGATTTGATGTTCCTTGCACGGTTGCACATGTATTGAATGGAGCTAATAACACTTTCTGTTCCTGTAAATGTTCCAGTTAACGCCCACATTCAAATTACCGCCCCTCTAAAATCTAAAACTTTTAATTAACGCACACTTAACCAATGTCCCTCCTTAAGGGGCGTTAACTAGAAAAATTATTTTTTGATTTTTATTCTGAGAGGCTACTACTAATACAAAGGCCGTCTTGATCTTTTAAATGAAGTCTATATTAATGTTTATGTGTGAAATCAGAATGTGTCAAATTTAATTTAACGCCAGATTCCTTTATTAACGACCAGGGTGTTAATTAGATCATAAAAAGTGTCTCATATTTGTAAAGATAATTTTTATTATGCTAAGGAATGTATGAAATGCACAACACGGTGAAAACATGAATAAACCTTATATGTGCTAAGAATGTATTACTTTAGCAACAGTTGTTGAAAGTTGTGGACTGGTTCCCAACTATGATCATAATATATATAATAATCTTATTTGATTTCTGTATAAGAGAAAGCTCATCATTTGGGCAGTTTTTTTTCTTTTCTTCCTTCTGCGACAAGAATCTGGACAAAATAGCCTAAGTTCCGCTTTCCTATATTAGGGTAATTATTAAACATATAATTGACATCCCGGTGCGAGGCTAAATTTTGGACAAAGTAGCCTGAATACCGACTTCCCCCCTACATTAGCATGATTTTTCAACTACAGTAATGACATTTCCAATTAAGGCTAAAAATTATTTTCGGTTAGTCTTGTATGGAAGCGTAGCGTCGTGGATTACTAAACGCAGAACTATGTATGTAGCTATGTATGGAGTAAAGTTTAAATAAAAGAAATAGAAAAGGAAATATATAATATATACTTACGAGAATTGTTACAGTCTGATGGCCCTATTTTGCTTCGGTCAAGTTGTAAAATAATGTTTTTTGCCGTTTCTATTCTCACTGTATCACGGTAATACTTAGTATATTAGGCGAACTTCGCTGATATATAAACGTTTGTTGTAATTGAGGAAATAATGAAGTGGTTTACTAGCCTACTATTTCGACCTTTCGCTTTCTGCCGAAGGGCTATAAATGTAGGTTATTTCATACTAGAAAGAATGAGTTGAATTATTATGTTATCGTGATGATTAATCTTGTGCTGGACTTCTTCTGTCAGATTTGTTCAGTCCATAGCATACCGAGCATGTTTGTTCATTCTAAACACAGAATGACATTTGCGAACTACCAGCACTACACTAGGTTATTTGAATTGCGCATATCTATTATTATTATTTGGGCTGTACTAAACCGTGCTCCCACCCACCCACTCCCACCCACTCCCGTCACAGAAGACTAAATCAACTCGATATGGAGACGTAAAGATTTCTCTCTCTTCCATGTTCGTTCATTTTCGTGGCGAACTGCATACAGAACAAAAACTACCAGTAGGGTTAGTTCCATAACGAGTAGTAGGTCTTACCCCTGTTTTCGGAACTGGTGGAAATAACTGTCATACAGCCTAAGCTACTTATGAAGAGTTGGTGTCTTTTCCAGAGGCTTTTTCATTTAGACCATAGGTACAAGCTGGTACGAAAGAAACAAATATTTTCTAGAACATGTTTTCTTTCTGTCATATACAATAGGATCTATCGAAATAAGAGCAAATTATCACTGTGGAGGAGTGATTTTCGAGCGTAACTTCAGACTTTCCTCTACAGTGATTATTTACTTTTATTTCGACTACTAATACATTAATTCTAAACAAGGATCTATATGAAAGACATTGTTTTGGCGCCTCATTTTGACGCCTCGTTTTGACGCCTCGTTTTGACTGATGTTTGCTTTCAGTACTTTTCCGTTACGCAAATAATTATTTCAGAGGAGTGATTCTTTAGCATAGCTTCAGGGGGTATGGAGCGTAAAGATGTGCAAAAATTATGTCCTCGATATTCGTTTGCACAAATTCTAAATGAAGGCATTACATTGGTTGAAAGAATTCGAGCAAGCGAATTCGCCCAGTGTAAATCCGTCTCTTTTGGCTTCATTTCGAATTTGTGCGAGTGATTATTTCGAATTCGCGCGAGTGATCATTTCGAATTCGTGCGAGTGATCATTTTACTGAGGATCAAGTTCACAATCGAAGAGGTTCTTTTAAGAAGGATTTCCACTAGGCGAAAACTTCGCTGTGGAATCCAAGAGAAGACATTTCATTGGTAGAAATTGACGTAACATGCTTTTTATAATTCGGTGGGTAAGTATTCAGCATTATTTAGAGTTGGATTGATCGTTAAAACAATTTGACCTTTAGCGCCATCGTTCTGCATAATCTCTTTGTGAGCATCTTTAGCAAACTCTAATTCTAAGCTTTTCCATAAAATAGGTTTAATCCAGCCATTACTCAATCCTTCATTCATGAATTGAATTTGTTCGTCCCGTTCACGAGCTGTTGTTTTCACTAACATGACACCAGTGATAGTAGCTTCACTTTGCATTACGAGACGGGGGTTGAATTCTAAATTTCCACGACTACCAACAACCTATAATTAACGCGATCAATGTAGGACACGAGTTGAAACAAGGAAACACTCATCAAAATAAATTGCTAGTCCATAACAGACTTTAGAGATATAACTGTGTGGTTAACAGATTATTAGGGGCACAAATTTGAGTCCATAAAAATCATTTCGGGGTACAAATTTGAAAGCCAATATTAGACTTGTACAGGTTTAAATATGCCCTTTTCACAGTATTTCCACGGTATTGCAAATTATATGGGTTTACTCTTTTCAAAGAGACAAAGGTACAATAGGATCCATGATAACAGACCCTATTACTTACAGAAACAAAATAAAATGTAACCGACATTGCCAGTGCCGAATATCTGCGTATTGCCGCATATATGGAATTATTCGGAAGCCGATAGTCTTTCATGTTGTGATCCAAAATCTAATATAAGGATTGAGTTCCACAAGGTGAAAAATTCGCTGCGAGAATCAAAATAACACATTCCATTGGTAGAAATCGACGCGAAGTGGAAATAGACCTTTTTAAACTTGAGCAATAATACGCAATTTAATTGTTGAAAGTAGTTTACAATCCCAGGAAATAGCTCTCAGCTGTGAGTTGACTAGAATACATACGACGAAACGCAATTCTTACCACAATCTTTCCATTCTGCGATATTATACTCAAATCATTCACAAGATTTACATTAGCTAGCATTTCTACGATAACATCAATTTTCTCTCCTTCTTTTTTAATCTCTTCAATGTAATTTTCTTGACGATGATTATAAATTTTGGTGACGCCCATTGTTCGTAATATATTTTCCCCATCTTGTGAACCAGCAGTAGCAATCACATTTATACCACATTGAATACAAATTTGTACACAAGCTGTACCAACCTATAAAGTGATCGAAATTAGAGCAATAATAACAGCGCAGGAGTGAAGCAACAAAATACCTCCTCCACAGTGACTCTTATTTCGACCAACCTGTCATAAACGAAGACATACATGATTACCTACTTTGGTGTCAAATGTACCCACATATGTATCCTTATGTTACAAACTATCGTATGGAGAATAAAGGTGGTTTTAACTATATATGGTCCTGAATTTATAAATTGTCAGATGGAATACATAGGTGGTAATGTACGTTGTCCTTATTTTATAAACTACTGTCATATGGAAAATATAGGTGGTATTAAATGTGTGTAGTCCCGAATTTATAAACTCCACATGAGCACGTGGTTTCAAATGTGTGCGGTCCTGATTTTATAAACTGGCATAAGGAAAACATAGGTAGTCTCAAAAGTATGTGGTTCAGATTTTATAAACTATTATATGGAAGACATAGGTGCGGTTCCAAATGTATGCGTTCTTTAATTTATAATTGTCCCACGAAACACATAGACGGTATCAAATGTAAGTGGTCCAGATTTAATTGTTACAATGATTGAATAGGTGATTTCAAATGCACGTGGTTCTGATTTCATAAACTATCACATGGAAAATATAGATGGTATTAAATGTATGTGTTCCTGGTTTTATAAACTGTAGTGTGGAAAACACATATGGTTCCAAATGTCTGTGGTTCTTATTTTATAAACTGTTACATAGAACACATAAAAGGTATCAAATATATCTGGTCCTATAAACTGTCACATGGAATACATAGAAGATATCAAATATATCTGGTCCTATAA
>JAULBZ010002437.1:0-18791 GCA_032360805.1 Neoturris breviconis | reverse complement strand
TATTTTCGGCGTTATAAACTTTCGGACACTTCTACGTCCGAAAGTTTGTCGCGCCGAAACTTTTGGGGATTAATGTAAGCGCCGAACAAATCTGACATAAAATGCTACTCTAAGTCTCTACAGCATACCTAGCTAGCAAAGTATAAACAAAACAAACGAAAAAATTTACTTCAGTCCTCTTTGTTTACCTGATTAGAAAGAGATTGAGAAATATCAGTTTGTTCATAAAAATTCTCCAAACACCATAACATATTCAATTCCTTTCCCAACCATTTTTAATAAACTTTACTTGATAAAAAACAATGAAATTGAAGTTCTACTTGGTACTAATAATTGTACGCACGCTTACATACCACAAGTCAAAAAATAATTTTAGCCTCAATAGGAATATTGACAACATAGTCAAAAAACATGCTAATATAAGGACACTGTATTGAGGCTACTTTACTCAGATTTTAGCCTCGAACACGAAAGTCGTTTATGCTGCTAAAATTTATGATATTATAGGAACGTGGAACTCAGGCTATTTTGTGCTGATGCTACTGAAGAAAAAAATTAAAAACAGTGATCTATCTTTTAAATCTTCGTAGTTGGACCAAAAACCCTTCTTGGGAGATAACCTATTAAATCTTCAAAACTGTAAAAATTTCTCATAATTATGTATGACTAAGATTTATTCCCATATAGATAACTATCAATACCTTATTTCATAGCGTGGCGTACAAGCAACAAGTGCTGGGCGAAGAAAAAACAACGAGTTCAAGTCAAAGGTATTCAATAAGAAAAATGTACACGAAGCACCAGATACGAAAAAAGTAAAAACAAATAAAACCACACTGTTGAGACTTGAAAAAGATCGAAGAGAAAAAGCGAAGAGAGGGAGAAATACTTCAATAAACACTGAACATCAGAATACAGATGAGGTACTTAGTCCTTCAGAAAAAAGTAATGAGAATACACCACGATCGACTGATACGACACCAAGATCTCAAATTACTACTTCTGAAAAAAAGACTAACTCAAATAATACTAATCAAAATAACAGAACGTTGAAACATGAAAATGTTAAAGTTAAACCACAAGCAAAAGATGATACAACCGATTCACGTAATCTAGGTAGAAGGGATACATATACATATAAAAAAGATGACACAGGATATATTTCTCAAACAAAATTAGATAATCTATTTGGTGAACTTCTTCTTGACAAAGGTAAAGATGATGATATTGAGCCAACAACAGGTTTGTTTCTTTAATCTTAAAATAGTTTGATGTTGTAATACCTTATTAGTTGTTATGACACGCAAAATTTTTACAGTGTTTTACAGTTGAAATAGAGCAAATAATCACTGTGTAGGAGCAACGTTTGAACATAGATTCAGGCTTCAATTTTCAGCTAAGTTTGGCTGAAAATATTCAGAAAAATCTCACCTCTACAGTGATGATCTGCAGTTATTTTAACCCCCGGTAATGTACTGGGTTGCTCATGATTATCTTCATCAACAATGTTTGGCTTGCAAATTACATGTTTTTAATCTTGATTCTTTTCCTAACTTGAAACTACTAAAAGTGTGGACAACAGAGGTAACTACCCTTATTATAGCTGTTGGAGTTTGAATGATCTCAACACTTTGGGAAGAAGTTATTCAAATAACTTCCACTGGATTTGTGTAGATTTGTTTTGGCTACATCGGTATCAGTACATCCAACATCGGTACATCCATCGGTACATCCAACAACGATATGAACTTTTTTAATAGCTGAACTAAAAGTAAGAGATAAGATTATGATTTAGGGTATCTATTGAATGAAAATAACTACACATTTAATTTAGAACCAGTCCCACCACTTTTATTAAGTGATCGAGAAAACGATATTCGACGACAACAATCTACACCAATTGGAGATTACAATCCATGGGGGAGACCAGGATGTGGTGCTCCTATAAAAGATGAAAACCCTGGAGATATAAGATCAGCCCTGAGAAAAAGCGTAAGTCTTAAACCTTTACATTAAAATATACCCTTAAAATGTATACTTTTGTTTATTTTTTTGTCTTAGTTTTCATGCGATTTGGAAGTTGCAAAAGTACTTTCAACATAAGCTTTCTAATTTGGCCTTAAGTTGCTAAATTAAAACTTTTGCTAGATGTTTCATGCTTAAGGTATTGCCTTTATGGTCTTTTTTTTGTATTTTTGTAATAATTCTAGCGGAACAGTTGGGTGGATGGTATGCCCTCACCTCAAAATACTGAAGACACCCAAGACAAATCACACCAATCTTCATCACCTGAAACTTCTCCACAAAAAGAACTGAATACCAGGTAAAATATCCAGTTTTCAAAATAATAGTTACTGTGGAGGAGGGAGTTTTGAGTGTTGGTTTAGGCTACAGTGACTATTTGTTTTTACCTTAACAAAATAAAATATGAAATGAATGACTTTGAATGAATACTATATGATAATACCATAATAATACTTATTATTTTCTTAGTGCTACATCATTTGTGCGTGGACAAAGACAACCATCTCATGTTACAGAAGAAGCAGAAAAAAGAAGAAGTAAACAACTAGAACATGAGGTATGCCTTATTTCTTTATCGTGTCTATTATCCAAAGTCTTTATTATGAAATTCACAAGAAGTGTTAGGAATCTGTGGAGAAAATGCAATAATAGTTCACGGGGTAGGAGGAAAAGAATATACTCTTACCCCATGAACAGTATATTATATACTGTTTAGAGGTTAAAAGTATAACTGAATTTAAGTATTTGAAGAAGGGTTAATGAACTGATTCATTTTTAGCCCACCAAACAAAGTTTGGATAGGCTATGGCTATCACTTTGCGACAGTGGCGTTGGCGGCGTCTCACTTTTCTTAATAGACCATGTTCCTGAAGTGCTAGCATATGGAAATTCGGTATCAGCATTTGTGGCAATATTTGGCACACCAAAATATTTTTGATTTTATCCACTCGTTCTCGATATTTGGGCAAAAAGGGTCCAAATTGAAAATTTGGTACCAACATTCGTGGTGATATTCTAGAAGGACGCGCCAAAACATTTTCAATTTCTTCAACTCGAGACCGAGTATTGGTGAAAAAGGGATTTTTTCAAAAGTGGAGACATTTTGAACATTTGATTTCTATGATGATTTGACTACATTCAAAGTAGAGACATTTTTTTGACATTTTAATTTTCGGTGAGATTTTGACCATGAATCTTTTTTGACAGACATTTTGTACATCGGGGAAGCTTCTTCATCAATGATGAGAGATTTTTTTTTCAAATAAATTTTAGAATTTTAGAAATTTAAGTCTCATTTTGATTTTGGGAAGCTTTCTTCTTCAATTCTGAAATAAATATTAATGTGTATTAATGTGTATTCACTTTAGGGTTGTAAAATATTTGATTACTATCATGAGAGTGTATGTGGATTTTTACAACATTAATAATACTCCCAATGCAAATTAGGAATATAATGACAATACACGATTCAACAGAGAAAGATTTTTTTAATAAAATTGTTAAAGCATGTATGATTAAAGCATACCAAAGTATCATATAACAAATCTTTGAAAGCACAACTAATGCTATACTATAGAGAACTATTTTTGGTATGTACATAATGCTATGATGAATAATGTGTGTATGCAATTTATATGCACTGTGGAGGAGTGATTTTTGAGCATTGCTTAAAGCTTTGATTTTAAATGTCGCTACTTTCTTCCACAGTGACCTGACATAATTTTACCTTAAAAATTGTGTTCCAATCGTTTATTTGACCTGAAACTCTACCATCTTAATAAAGACATTTCAAACACTGTAATAATGTGTGTATGCAAATCATATTTGTGTGCTTAGATTTAACTTTCACTTGGTTTGGTGCGCTACTTTCAATACCGTTCCTTTGATTTATTATTGCATTAACTAATCCATTACAAGTAGCTGAAATAAGAGCATAACTTCAGGCTTTATTTTCTCTATTATATTACATTATCATTTCTTTATTATCTTCAGGCCTTGTTTTTAATTAAATATCACTTATCCACAGTGATTATATTCTCGTATTTTGACCACTGTCACTTGCTCAGTACTCTTCTCCGTAGATATGATTTGATGAGAATGTTTTATATTATCAGCATTTTCAATCTGAAATCATTTTTCTAGAGAGCCATAAAAGCACAGGTTGAAGAAAAATTGCTTCAGAAAAAACTTGACAAAGAAAAACAGTGGAAAGAAGAACAAGAATATGAAGCAAAATTTCAACGAGAACGAGATATGTTGCAAAATCGTTTGGAAGAAGAAGATAGAAAGAGGCAAGAAAAAGAGGTACAGCATTTATGTTCTTTTCCCCATGTATAGTATTACTGCAAATTTAAAAAGAGTCTTAGATATAGTATTAATCTTTCGATAATTAAGTCACATTCAAAATAGTAGCAAATAATCACTGTGGAGGTGTGATTTTTGAGCATAGCTCAACATTGAATATATCTACCAAACATCGCATGTGGAGGAGTGTATTTTTAATATAGTTCCAGCTTTTGAGCTGAAAACTATACTCAAAAAACGCAAGTGTAAGTGATGTTCGGTAGTTATAGGTGAAGCTATGCTTAAAAACCACTCCTCCACAGTAATTTATTTGCTCTTGTTTCAACACTGTACATATCTACCCCATTTCCTAAAAAACATTCTTAAATTGTAACATGTGTTTTTTCAAGGATGCTAAGAAGAAGCAAATGGAAATGCTCGAAGAAAGTATCCGAAAGGCTACTGAAGAAGCTTTGAAGGTACTGAACATTTATAAAACGAAATAAGAACGATTAAAACTACAAAACCTAAAATCATGCTCAAGAATCACTCCTCCACAGTGATTATTTCTTTTTGTTTTGAGCACTGTTATGATTATCATTCTTTTGCTTTAAAAGACTTTCAACCTCGTCCCCATGGCTTTTTGGCTTTTCAAAATACGGAGAGCCGCTCTCCGTATTGTTGCTTGTTATGCGAACATTTATACACTTCGAAATGTTTAAATTTCTTTGAACCTCGAAAATTAATACCCATGAAATACGAAAAAAAATTACCAAGTATAAATGCATAAATGCGTTTTCATTCTTTAATTGCAGGTGAAAGAAGAAGCTCGTAATTCTCGTTATCAAACTGATAATAAAGGTAAAGAATAAATTTTCCTTGTGTCTTCAAATAGTTGTGCAGTCTTTACATGGACCCCTAAATGAGTTTCAACCTAAAAGAACTTGCAATTGATTGATTTTTCGGTACGAAGAAACCAATCAAATGCAAGATACCATTGATATGTAAGATTAAAGCTATATCCCAGTGGGTAAAAACTCGTGCTCAAAGTCCGTAGTAAAGATGCTAGAATAACATGGAAAATGTGGTTTCTACCCATTGGGATTTATCTTTATTAACAAGTAACAGAAAAAGCCAATGGGAGGTGTTCTGAGAAATAGGTGTTCTTATTCTCTAGCTGGTCTCCAGTTCAATATTTTACTAGCATGCGCGTGTATCTCAGAACAGCTCGTTTTCCTAGCAAGAGAAAAATCAGGTGTAAGAACAGTTAGTATTTCCAGCCGAGTAAGACTTTCCTAAAACAATAGCTACTTTTGTTGTAAGAACACCTCAATTTCCTAGCTCGCTCCAAAAAAAGACTTAGCCCAGAACAGATCATTTTCCCAGCCAGAGCTTCTCGATTTCTTAGCTGAGACAGCCAGCTCAGAACAGATCATTTTCCCAGCCAGGAGATGATCAATAGTGAAAGAACAGGTCAAATCTCCAGCTGTACCTTTTTTTCTGGAACCTAAGAACAGGTCTAATTCCCAGCCAGTATACCCCCTCAGAACACCTGTTTTTAAGGACACCTCCGTTGGCTGCTTTCAAAGTAACCATTGCAACTAGAATTTGTTTTTCGTGATGTTTATAAGTGTCTACGTTTATGAGTATCTACGTGTTCACGTTTAATATTTGCAATTGCGAAAAGTTGTTTTAAAATCTTCCTTAACATCTCTTAGTTTACGAAGAAAATGGTTCAACTTCTAGTAATCCAGTTCCTAGTTATTCTATTGTCTTTTCAGAAGGAAAACAACGAATTTTAATTTTACAAAAATGTTTCGTTGATACAATCAACATCTTCAGTTTACAGGTTATAAAAGAGATAAAAATATCATGCAAATATATATGCAACTAGCTGCTCATATAATAGAACATATAATAAATAATATGTGAATAATTAAAATAGTGTGATTAAAAGTGTGCAATCACAATTACTAAATAAAAGGAACAAATCTTATGGGGTAAAATCATTAAATAACGATACCCACCTTTAGGCTTCTATTGTTAGGATTTTACCCCATAAGATTTGTTCCTTTTATTCAGTAATTGTGATTGCACACTTTTATTCACACTATTTCAATTATTCACATATTTATTTATTATATGTTCTATTATATGAGCAGCTAGTTGCATATATATTTGTCATAATATTTTTTAGAATTCGTAAAATTCATTGTTTTCTTTCTGAAAATTCTTACAGGTATAGTGCTTTTACGATCATTTGGTGTGATCCAGTAGGCAAAAACTTGTTCCAAGTCCGCAGTAAAGACGCTAGAACAACGTTGAAAACGTTGAAAACGTTGTTCTAGCGTCTTTACTGAGGACTTTGAGAAGGTTTTTGCTTACTGGGAATTCATATTTAGAAAACCAATTAAAGTATGCTCGAAAACTTCACCATGAAAGTGAAGAAATAACACCACGTGATCGCGGATTCTCCTATGAAGAACTCTCACAGAATTTTGACGAATATTTTACTGAAGAATCATCAAATATGTTAAAGTCTACTAATGAGGATAAGTCTAACAATGAAATTTTACCAGAAACGGCTGTAAAAACATCAAAAATACCGAAACCAACAAAAGTTAAAAAACAAGGTGAAGATAGTCATCATTCTATAGAGAAATCTAAAAACCAATCAGAGACAAAGAATGACAATGTTAATAAAAACAATATCACTACTAACAAAAATAATGTAAATCGAAACAAAAAGACTACTGAAAAGGTACCAGTAAATAAATCAAGTAATGAGAAAACAAAACATAATCAATCACGCAAGGACTCACATAAGGAATCACGAAATGATTCACATAAAAAAACAATACAGGAACTACATAAGGTACCACATACAGAACCAAGAAAGGAACTACGCAATGAATCACGAAAGGAACTACGTACAGAACCTCATAAGGATCAACAGAAACAATCTCGTCAAGATCCTTTAGTTCCAGTGGACAAAAAGAAAACAAATAAAAAACATATCGACCCTTTAAAAGATCTTGTGGACCATTATCTCGTTCCATTTCATCGAACAAAAACAGAATGTCTTATTGTGGATGAAGTTGACAAATCACCTCGTGTTGAAAACAAAATGACAAGAGAATTATCATTTGAAAATAGTATAGTAACTGAGGTATGTTATTATTTAAGGCGGATCTCCACGAATACGTTCGCGCGAATTTTAAGAGAAGCCATTACATTGGTTGAAAGCGACGTCACTTGTCTTCACATGGAATTCTTGCGAACGAATTCGCCTAGTGGAAACCCGCCTTTACACTGCCCAAAATAAGAGAAAATAATCACTGTGGAGAAGTGAATTTTGAGCATAAAGCCTGAAGCTATGCTCAAAAATCACTCCTCCACAGAGACTATTTGCTATTATTTCGACTGCCGTATTCACAAAGTTGTTTCAATTCATAACTTCATATTCCTCAATAGGCACATGACGTCGGGTCAATGCATTGAAGAACGTCAAAAACTATCGTCACAACTTTGTTTTGCCGTTGTTTCAACGTTGATTCGACTTGGTTTTCAAGATAAATGTCATTTCGACTTTGATTAGTTTTATTAATTTTTCTGAAATTTCAAAAAAAAGAGAAAATTTTCCTCAAAACATTTTTATCTTAAAAAAGTGTGGCAACCCTACTGTTCGGTTTACTTAAGGATTTATGACATTATTAAATTCTTGGTATAATTTTCGACGGATTTGAAATATGAAACTAGGTTTTGAAAGTAAAAGTATTTTATTGTTTGGTAATTTCGTTGACTCATTCGAAGCTATACTCATCATAGAACAGCTGAATGTTCTACAGTATTAAAACTATTTATTTGGTTTTGCGTGAGTAATGTTTAGCCACATTATGGGAAATTAATCAACTTAAAAATTGACTTTTCTAAACGGATGGTGATTTAATTAACCAAATGCTCGAAATAGGAACAAATAATCACTGTGTAGGAGTAGAATTTGAGCATAGCTTCACACTATAAAGTCAAAACTTATTAATTATGCAGAAATTGGTCATCCGAATCGAGTTCTACTGTATAATCATAAGTAAACAGTTCAAGAAAAATCTTTAAGCTGTTTAGATCAGAAAAAAAGCGTAAAAATAATTCACCCTTGCGAAATCTTTCTCTCTCCTCCCTAGCGAAATTTTTCTTCCTCTTCATAAGAATGTTATGCTATATATTAATATATAATCCAAAAAATAATGTGGAGGAGTGATTTTGAACATGGTTTCAGATTGTGTAGCCTGGAATTATGCTCAAACATGACTCTTACACAGTGATTATTTTCTCTTCTTTCGACCAGTGCAAACTGATTACATTTTTCATCTTTAGCACCTGTCAACGCCTGAGTCACCGACACAGCGACAACAACAAATATTGAAGCAATTACAATCATTAAGACAGGTAAATCTCATTAATTACTAACTGGAGGGAAAGGGGACCAATCGTAAGTGTGAATAGTATCTGTGGAGAAGTGTTCTTAGTGAAAAAGATCTTTAATATGCTGTTCTTCGTGGTTACTACAGTCTTATTTTCTGACTTACCGCTGTGGATGTAGAAGAAACAAACAGAGCGTGGGATCCGTTGAATAGTTTCGTATATGGACTGTGTTTGGCAAAAACTTGTTCTAAGTTCGACGTTGTTGTAGCGCTTTACTGCGGACTTTAAACAAGTTTTTGCCCACTGGGAGATATGCCACATATGTTTTATTTATACTAATTTTGACCCATTACATTCTTACCTACCTCTCTCACACCTTAAGTCTGAAAACTAATGTCTGATCACTTATGGAAGAATGTTTTTAGTCACGTTAGAGGAGCATTTTTGAGTCACTCCTCCACAGGTGATATCCAGCAGTTGTTTTCAGACTTGTTCTTACAATTAATCCCTCAAAAATTATCACTTTTTGATAAAGATAGAAATTGGATTTTCTTTGGAACTACATGTAGATATTATGAGCCATTTTCTTCGTTAGGCTATTTTGTGATATATGAACCCAGTGGGCAAACTTGTTCTTTACTGCGGATTTTGAACAAGTTTTTTGCCCATTGGGAATTATCTATAGCAAATATAAGACACTTTGCGAATTTTAACGAATTCTAGACGCCATAAATAAAACATAAATCAACCACCTGGAATTCCTTAGAGATTTATCAAATGTTACCTAATTGTAGGGGTAAAGTCCATTTTTCGAAAAATTCACCACTCATTTCAATTATTAAGAACCCCCCCTCCCCCCCAATTTATTGGCACCCCTCCCCCAAATCAAGAAACACTTTATTTCACTTGTCGTCAAAGTCGAACAATGTATTAATAAATTTATTGTTATAGGGTTTGCTACAAAAACAGCAAGAGTATATGACATACCCAGATACATCGTATACTTACCGTACTTAAAACTGTTCACCTAAAAATCATTGTATTATGCGCTGCTCCAAATAAGAGCGATAATCACTATGGAGGAGTGGTTTTTGAGCATAGTTTCAGGTTACAAAGCCTGAAGCGATGCTCAAAGATCTCTCCTCCACAATGATTATTTGCCATTATTTTAGTCACTGTTGTATAGACATTAGATATCTTGTTCACACGCTTTCACACATGTGACGTCTTTTAGACGTAGACGTCGTTTTGACGACTAGACAACACAGCAACGTCTTTTTTTTACATCGATTAGACGTCGCAGGCCAAATGAGTATTTATTTGTGTTCTGTTTGAATTTGCAACCTGACTCTAAACGTAACAAAAAATAGAAAAGGATTGATATCTACTCCCTTGAAATTATTGCCAGTGGGCAAAAACTTGTTCAAAGTCCACAGTTAAGACGCTATAACAACGTTCCTCTACCCTCTTTTGCCCGCTGGTGTTTTCATAACATTACCATTTACCTACCTTAAGGGAAGAAAATGTTTGCGGAACAAAAAAATGCAGAATTAAAGAATGCGAATCGTGCCTCGAAAAAATTAAAGAATGCAAATAAACGATTTTCTTTTGATTTTAAGGAATTAAAGAATGCGAATCAGGAATTAAAACGTTTTAAAAAAAATTACATATACTGTTTTTCGTAATGTAATTTAACAAATCAAGCGGAGGGCTTGAAAATCTTACAAAAATGCGGAATTTAAGAATGCGAATCACTTGAAAATCTTGAATAATGCAGAACTAAAGAATACGAATTTGGGGCAAATTCGCATTCTTTAATTCCGCTTCTTTTTTTTTCAGCATTCGTTTCTTCTCTTAAGGTAGTTCTGAAGAAAACAAACTCATCCTCTTATCCGTTTCTTTGCCTTCTAAATATTTTGTTACTGTAAAGCTAGATAAGTAATATTTCAACAAAATATAAATCTTGTTTAGAGAAAGTAAACAAAGCTAGCTGTTTATAATACAGTTTCTATCAAGTTATATTTAATCCGAAAACTTGATCACTTCCTTGAAATTATCTTGGTGGAACAAACGTGGTAAGGTTGAGGACGAAAATATTAATACCCAGTAGGCACCTCACCGTCTAATCAACGTCCAGAATATGATGTTGATTAGACGTCGCTTGCTAGTACGGTATTGTCTGATATTTGAATAAATTTGTGGGACTTTAATTTAATTTTATCGATAATTTTATTATGCATTTTTAAGATTTAAATTATTTGCAAGGTTTTATTTTGTACACTTTTTCAACCTCGTATTCAGGGCTCTATAAAACAAATCGTGTTTTCGTAGCAATCCCTGGGAATGAGGTTGCATATTATTTGTTTTTGGATAAATTATCAAGATATTCATTCATAGCTCCATTGTTGTTACTTGATGTCTCTCCCGTTTGTGTCGGGATGTAAGAATTGTAAAACCTAAAAGCGGCTTAATAACGTCCAACATACTCGTGTTTTCTTTTGTTTGACTCATTACAACCTGTCGGGATATTTACCATTTTCGATTTCATTTATTAAAAATAAAGATTAGAAACGTTAGAATTTAGCAAAACTCGAACTAGCAGAGCCTTCCCAGGCCAGAAACTTGTTCATTGTCCGCAGCAAAAACGCTAGTAGTTGTTCGACGTTGTTCTAGCGTATTTTGAACAAGTTTTTGCCCACTAGATTTTGACTTATTACAAATGTCCCGGATAATTTTTTTGAACAAGTCAGGTAGCCGAGGGTTCCTTTTTGGAGTTTATCAATATCAGTCAACGAATTCATTTTAATAAATACAATCGAATTATACATATTAGGCCATGTGATATCGAGTTTAGCGTCACACACATATACGACACGACGTTATTCTGTTGCCATACCAAACGTTCCAATGTAAATGGCACTGTGAAAATAACAAATGAAGCTGCCAGTAAAACACCAAGAAATAAGAAATGCCTGCTTCGCTCATCTGGGAATCTTTCAGCAAAATATTCGTGTCCGAATTCATGAGCTCTTCGAAACGCAGCAAATGTTCTTCGACATATTTCTACGTACGTCAAAATCAGAAATAAGTCAGTGACAAGTACGATGACGCACAATATTTTCGACACATCGTTATGAACTGTTACAAACGTCAACAATAATGCACAAAGTGAAGTTGAAATCCATGTCAACACGATATAGAAGGTGTTTTCTTCTGGCAATGCATTATGGGGACAAGTAAACTTATAGTCATTGATCATAATACTTAGATTATGTAACATAATACATAACACAGTCACAATCATGATATAAATCTCAACGGTAATAATTTCTGGAAATGCTCCATAATAATGATCAACAAGTAATGTCATGGAACCAGTTATAACCAGACAAACTGAACTAAGAAGGTGTGCAAATGTAAGACTCAAACCCAATCGTCTCCAATGATGCTCAAAATACCCATCTTGCTCCCTTCTTGGTGTTAGAAAATGAAAAAGAAACACGTGCAGTATCGTAGCAATCGAGCTTAACACTATTTGTAATATCACCCAACTTCGTGAGAACATCATATTTAATACTGAAACTTTTCTCTGTAAAATACTCACACAACACTTAAAAGTTTTAAACGCTTGTTGATATATAGTTTTATTGTCGCATTGAGTGAATAAATTGTCGGTTTAATATTTTCTTTGAAACATAGATTGATGGTAATCATAAGTCACTTAAACGTTAACAAGTTTTCGAATCCATAACTTAATAGTATCACTACTTTTTCATAGTTTTTTTCTTCTTGCCCTCGGAGACAATACTATTTGAGTATATATATATTTTATTAAGACCAGCCATATGTCGACATCGTAAAACGTTTAATGGCGTTAAAAATAAAGCATATGTCAGGATAATGTTATCTTAAAAACTCTTCATCTTTCAAAAAATATCAAAAGAATATTGTTTACTTTGGCTTTTTGTATCACAATGGTCGAAACAGGGGTAAATAATCACTGTGGAGGAGGGATTTCTGAGCATAGCTTCGGGATTTGTAGCCTGAAGCCTTGCTCAAAAACCACTCCTCCATAGTGAATATTCAAGCAATGTATATGATGAGTTTATTCACGTACTTGATTTATGAAAACTTACCTGAAATACTAGACAAGGCAAACCAAAAATATAACTGAATTTACTAAAGTTTTCAATGTTGTTCTAGCGTCTCTACTTTCCGGACTTTGAGCAAGTTTTTCGCCCACTGAAATGTGCTTCAGAGAAGAGTTTTTCAATGTTCGCTTTGTCACGTAAGTTGTATGATATTTAATTCACGGTGAGTGTTTTTAATTAATATGAGTGTTATTTGATTTGAGAGGAGAGTGGGGCATATACTTTAATTCTTAAGAACATAATCCGACAGCAGATTAACTTTCTTGATTTAAACTTCACGCCAAGTAACATCACTTTTTAGTTTGAAGTCGCCTTGAAACTTGAAAACTATATATCATTTTTGAATATTGTAGTTCTATCCAATGGCATTAACGCTTTTTAAGATTTCATAAAATCTTTTTGGAGGTCAGAGCGAAGCATTGATGACGTCATAACAGGTGGTCAAGGGATAAACAAAAATGCCACCCTCAATTTTTTGGATCTTTATTGACCCTTAAAACACATTTTCATAAAAAGCTCTTAACAAGTTGCTGCACACGAAACGACAGTTTGACCTGCACTATAAGGGTGAGCGCACGCGAAACGGCAGTTTGACCTGCACTATAAGGGTGATCACCAGTAAAATTCGCAGGAAAAGCCAAAAGAAGACATTTCATTGGCAGAAATTAACACATCACACGTGGAACAGGGGGAGAGGGAGCAGATTCTTTAGTGATATACGCAGACGTCAATATTGTTTCGAAATAACGTGTCACACGATGTGGAAATAATTAACACATTAACACGCAGTAAGAATGGTCTGAATGAATCTCAAAAAATAGGGTGAAGCCCTAAAAAAATTAATGTTCATTATTTTCGCGAATTTTTTGAAATATACTTGTGGTGTGTATTACTCACCAAATTTCATGACTCATTATGTATGCGTTTGCTTGTTGCTTTGGTTCGTATGTCGCATGATTTTCGGAAAAATTCTGAAAATATTCTATTCGCGAAAATAGAACCTCGTGAAAAATCTGAAATAGAGCGATTCGCGAATATAAGTGCTCGCAAAATGTAAAAAAAAAAAACTGGCGAAAATTAAAATCTCAAGGTACACACGAACTGCAGAAAAATAAACAAATATTAACAAAATAGTTCAATATACTATTGATTTGAAATCAACTACAATTTCGTCTGTATTCTTTGTCTTCTTCGCCTTTCCATCCCTGCCGCCACACGACATTGGAACAACGTCAACACGACGTCATTTTGAAGTTGTTGTGACGTTATTCTGACGTCGTGTGCTCACTGGGTTTTCTGTTATTACAGTTATTTAGTTCATGTAACGTCATGCATTTCGTGTGTAACGCCATGCGTTTCGTATGCTTTCTTGACAAGAAATTCGGTGCATCTAACACTAATAATTATATATTCTTCACTATGCATCAATCCAACATATGCTACCTGATTTCTGGAAGATGAAATTCCGGAGTATCAAATATTAATGGACGTTTGCTTACTTCAACACCATGGGTATGCGTAGATATTACTGTTAAAGAAAATAATGCATGAAACTTTTAGAACAAGGAACTGAATATTCTCTCAGGCTAGGTCATGGGACCATCTTTTCCAACTCAGTAACGTATCCAATAGTGTCTTACAGAATACGCTGATTGCACTCCATCATGTCGTAATAAACTCGACGTTAAAAGGCTAAACTGAGCAACATTTAGACCTAACAAAAGGAAATGATTCGCATACATTATACATCATAGTATGTATACATGCTATAGTGTTTTCCTATATTGTCATGGTGATGTATTTAATTATATGCTTATAAAATAAGGAATATGCTTGAAAGGTATATACTAGGCTATGTGAATATATAGGTTACATGTACATAAGCTACATATATAGGCTATATATCTACATATTGGGTGTATGTAAATAGGCTATATGTGTATATCAATATATATAGGCTATGTTCATATGTAAGACTTAAAAAATGAAGACACACTAGACAATGTAATATAAGAATACTTTTGTTTGAAACACTTCTTTTCTATTATTAAAAAACTTCTTATATTCCATAATACTGTTTTGAACGGTACTATGAGTAAGAAATACTATTAATAGATATTAAAGTTTTAATAATACTTAAGATTTCATTTTAACATCTTTTTTTCATAGAAAAGTAAAGCAAATCTCCACTGCTCACGTGATGATTTGGGTACGATATTTGCTGTGAAATATTTGCAAATGTAGTCAAGATCTCACAGAATTCACATTTGTGTAGAAAAAAATTAAGTCGCCACTTATGAAACAACGAAATCGATAAAAAAGATTGGGCCAGTCATCATATTGCCTAGAATGGCACTACTAAATTTCACGATGATACCATGCCTTTTCGATCCATTGGACCGAAAACGCAATTCGATTCGGACCCCTTTTTGCCCGATATTTGCCCTTCTTCGCAGTGCTAAGTTTTACGAACCGTTTTACTATGAGATAAATGTAAGAAAATGATCGTATTTTGTGAAAAGGATATCTTTGAAGTAACTTAAACATTCCAGTTCCAAGATTCATTGGAATACCCATAATGATACATTCACTAACACCTAAATAAATAAATAAATAAATAGAACGTGTTAGTATCTTATAAGGATTACATCACAATATATACAAATATGGTCAATAAACTTGCTAATGATTTGGACGAATAAATTAAGTCAACGAGCTTGCTATTGAGTGGTTTATTTGGTAGGAAGACACCAATCAATTCAAAGATCATTGACCCAACTATACTATATTCTCTTAGAGATTCGAGTTTTGGTAATTTATTTTCGCAAAGTTGCCAAAATTCGTCTCATTAACAAGTGATTTTCGTTTTCCATTGTTTTGAGCTAATTATAATCACATAATCACATAGGACCGACCTCATGGATATGCTCTAGACCTGACTAGCGCACGCGAAAAATTATGATTAGATTAGGTTAGATAGATTAGAAGATGTAAGTCCTCGCACTGGTTCTACAATCATGGAAATAAATACAGGGTGGCCAATCTTTTTTTCTGATGAAAAATTGAGATTTTTCAACATTTTTGAGGAGATTTGAGGAGATTTCTGAGACACCGAATGTCATGTTTGGTTAAAAGATAATTAGCAAATTCACTAAAGCTCCATTGCTCATGCAAATTCCGAAGCGGTGAAATGAATATTTTCCAGACACACAACATTTTGGAATGATCATCAATTTTTTTTAAGGAAATTTGAGGAGATAAACTAAAAAAACAGCAGAAATAATTAGAGGATATTAAAGGAGTTTTTAAGAGTTTAAGGCGAGATGTGGCCACCCTGAATTGTTTGAGACAAAGTGAAATTTGTGCATGCATAAATTCGAAAGCCTTAAATTTCATTAGCGAGACGAATGGCACGAAAATTTGAATTTGTTCCAAGCAAGCCTGAATATAACATCACCTGTGGAGGAGCGTTTTTGAGTAGTGTGAACACTATACTAAAAAACACTCCTCCACAGGTGTCCGGCAGTTATATTCAGGCTTGCCAAGAGCATGGTTATTAGGATGCTAGGAAGATAATTTGTCGAGTTTGCTAAGAGACTCGATAAATATCCGATATAGCTAAATATCTAGGGACGCCCCGTGTTGGTTTTCCATATTTAAGTTTCACTTGTGGCGTTGATAATTCGTCAAAATTCGAAAATATCTCCTACTTAATTTCCATGGTTGTAGTAGTGCAAGCTCAGAGTTCTTAGCTTTACGATAGATAACAAAACTCGGTCAAGCGAATATTTTTATCGTGACTATAGCAACTCATGATATACAATAATAAATAGAAATCGCAAATTAACTCCCTGTCTACAAAAAATACAGAAATTTGAGAACTCTTATGTAATTCGGTCACTTCTCTTCAAATATTTATAGAAAATATAAGGAACAGAAGGAAAACAGATAAAAACGCTAATACCGCAAATTAGTTTCCAAACAGAATGTGTTGAAGTTTTGTTCATTCATGCTGTTCGAAATCATAAACCGTGACAATTTTTGATGAGCACTAGATCTATTTTACTATTACAAGTGTGGCTCAATGGTCTAGTGGTATGATTCTCGCTTTGGGTGCGAGAGGCCCCGGGTTCAAATCCCGGTTGAGCCCAAGAATTTTATGCATCAACTTTTTAATTGATTTACATCAAGATATTAATGAATGCGTGCTCTGTGAAATCAACAAAAAGTTCAGTTCATACCGTTTATAGCATCGCGTTTTCCATAAAACGAGGCTTCAAACAAATGATCAGCCGTTCGTTCAAACTAAAATCCGAAAAGAATGTAGCCATAAATTATATTTATCTAAACAGTGAAGGGAATGCCCTAAGTAATTAGTGGGACCACGTTAAATTTTGAAACTCGTATCTCATTGTAAAAACGAATCGAATACAAACTCTGTCAAAAAGTGTTAAAAATTCCCACTTAAGATAAATTCCCGCGCAACGGAAAATTTTCCAAACGGAACAAAAGAAATTTTCAACTTTTAATATCTTTCCGGCTGGAAAAGTAATTTGATTGGTTAATTTTTATTTTCAGCGGAAATAATTCTTAAGTGGAAATGGGTCTAGAATAGACAAGATAAGAATAGACAAGTCAACAATAGTAAAATTTTAAAAATTCATACCGATGCTAGCATAAGAACACTTTCTTTCATTTTAGCAAGACCATGCCGTGTTATGCCAAGAACTTCACCCTGCAATTAAAACACTTCTATTAAGCATATTGCTGCCGTATATATTTTCACGTGTTCCCGAACATTTTGTTAGAATGGAATAAGTTTAAATAGTGTATGCGCAGAAGAATCCTGATACATCCAGATTGAAATTGGATTGGTTTTTCAGGAATAAAACAATCATTAGAAAGTTTGTTTACAAAGAAATCAAATATGGTTGTTTCTGAATCATGTCAAATCGCTAAGATGGTCAGCATAATGGTTTCAAAAGGTGAAAAATAGATAAATGTACAACTTCAATTAAGGGTTTCTTGCCTCTTCTTTAGAAAAACATTTGTTTGAAAGAAGTGGCAAAAAGCTTAAAGTTCTCTGGGGACGAGGTTGATGAATATACGGTTCAGTGGTCGAAATAAGAACAAAAAATCATTATGGATGAGTAAATCTTTAGCATAGCTTCGGACTACAAAGCCTTAAGCTATGTTAAAAATCCCTCCCCCACAGTGATTATTTACTCTTATTACGACCACTGGGTTAATGTAACAAGATACTTTTCCTGACATTTCATTCTATTTTATCAGTTTATCAGACAGTTTAAATAACTTACAAACCAAAGTTAACTGTGTGTTCTGCCCTGCTTAACAGACATATATAAATATATAATATCTGTGAAGAATAGTATCGCGTTAACGAACTTGCGATTGATTGGTTTCTTTGAAAGAAAGAGACCAATCACTTGCAAATTCTTTAACTGATCTTCTTCAAATACGATTCGTACCCTGAACGTCATCAAATCAGCTAACAACATAACATGTCTGCTATCAATACTCATTCCATGACTTTTCATCGTATATGTGATCTCATGCATGATAGTATGTCTATGAAGAAAAATATAAGAAATATTAGCTACTTGTGCTTAGCAAATAAATCGTAAGAAAATATGAAAAATGCGTAGCAACAGTGGTCGAAAATTTAAACAGTGTATCCATAGCAACATCATACTGATTAATGGTATGAAATCATTCTGAGCATGCGCAATGATTTTTCTTTTGACAGTTATTTTTAAGTGTTAGCTGTTTTAGACAACTGTTTCTTAAATTTGTAGCTATTTTCTCATGCTTGAAGCGTGGCTCAATGGTCTAGTGGTATGATTCTCGCTTTGGGTGCGAGAGGCCCCGGGTTCAAATCCCGGTTGAGCC
>JAULBZ010002436.1:0-18792 GCA_032360805.1 Neoturris breviconis | reverse complement strand
GCTTAGGCGTTCCAATTATTTCTGCAGGCTTTAAGCATTTCTGTTGTTTTTTATTTTGTAATGCTTAGGAGTTCTAAAGGATTCTGCATGTTTCACAAGTTTCTGTTTATTTATTTCATTGTGCTCAGCTGTTCCGTATATTTCTGTGTGTTCTAATCGTTGATTGCTTTTAATTTCCTCATGTTTCGGATTTCCAATTATCTTTTTATAGGTTTAAAGTTTTTTTAATAGAATCTAAAATTGCAGTTACATTAGCTGTTATGACCCTAACCTACTGCAGTTCAAATTGCGCATCATGGACGTTTGAAAGCAACTTTAAATACACTATAGAGCTCTGTTGTAATCATTCTATTATCTCACAAATAAAATAAGAGTCAAATTACTTAATTTTAACAAGCAATGTACACCACAAGTAAAACGTAAAAGTTATCTATATCCATTACTTAGTTTTCAGATTTAAATAGTATTACGAATCAATCTTTTAGAAGCTACACAAATTAAATATGGCCCTTGTGATGGTTTTGTTTCTGCTTTTTAATTCTTAATGTTGTGGTTTTCCAAATATTTCTGGACGTTTAACACATTCCTGTTCTTTTCATTTCGCCGTGTTCAAGGATTCCTAATGTTTGTTCACGTTCCTCACATTTTTGTTTATTTATTTCGACGCACGTTTTCACACATTTCTGCTCATTTTGTTGTGTTCAGGGGTTTAGCCAATGGTAGTATTGTATCCCGGATACAATACTACCATTGGCTAATCATCCTCATTAATCCAACCACCAGTGATAGAATATGGGTCAGGGGGTAACAGTATCCTCTAATTTTAATTTATATTTGATACTCAAACTTTATTTCCTTTTCTATTTCGTTGGCTGACTTTGTAGGTGATGTTCTCCACAGCAGCAAAACCTAAATTCTAAACAATCACTGATAACAACCACAGCTATCACTAGAGATTTATCTCGGAGATTCATGGAAAGAGCTTTAGCTAGGTCTTCCCAATACTGCTGCCTCTAGCAGCTTGGTACCCAGACTATTGGAACAGGCTCTTGTCATTTAACTTTTGAAGTCTAGTAAAAATTCAAAATATTTAATTTCACTTTGTCCAGAATATATACCGTATATGTTAGCTGATATACTTTAAATACCTCGGTAATAGACAATGAAGATTTGACTGAAATTTATTTGGTCAAACTCATTAATAACGACGCTGACGTATGCGTAATATTAATAAGTAATAAGTTTCAAATTGAAAACATGATGTATGCAAATTCATCAAGTATTGATAGTTTTAAAATACAATCTACGCTCTTCAATCATCTCAATCGACATTCAAAAGAAGAAAAACAGGATGAATACGAATTTATTTAAAATTATCGACTTCTATTGCGTCAATAAAACACATATTTATTTCAAGTTTAGTGCAGCTTTAACGCTGTTCACTTATTTTCACTCTTTCAAGTAAATAATTTAATATGCTAATACATGAACAAAAACCATACATAGAAGAAAGGCTGTATCTTTTCCCATTGCGGTGAGAATTTTTTTTTGTTGGTTTCGTGAAGAAGACATGCTGTGTGTTTTTATATTGTAGCTGACTATAATGTTTGGTATTCAACTCATAGCAGAATAGTTGGTCGTTAACTAATTAAAAATCTACACAGTTGGTTTTTAATATATGAGAAATCTACGAAGTACAAAACTCGCAGCAAATATAACTTAAAGACGACGTACATACACACGTGTATTAGACATAATTGGAAGAAATCTTTATTGCAAACCAAAAACAGAACATAAATTGTAGCTGATACTTTCAAAATATGAAACTTTCAAGAATATTTTTTATGCTTTTGGTTCTCTTTGGTTTTATTTGTTTTATTTCGAGTACGGTTGGCGTTGCTTGGGGAAAAGATACCGCTCGAAGTCAAGAACTTAATACTACTCAAACAATATATATTGGATTATGGAAGTTCTGTCGGGGATCTGAGTGCAATACGTACAATGAGGCAACTGTCCAAGGTAAACAATGACTAATCAATATAGAAAAGACAAGGTTCCTTTCTATTACGCGAAAACATTTGCGCGAAAGCCAAAATAAGACTTTCCAATGTTAGTAATTGACTTCACACATCGTGTCAATTTTAACCAATGGAATGTCTTCTTTTGGCTTTCGTGTGGAATTTTCCGCCGATTATTTTCCACTTCAAGAAACTTTTCTTATTTTTTCGCAGAAACATAAATTCAACCAATCAGAAATGTTTTCATTACGAAAAAGATGCTGAAAGTTTAAAAAATCATTTCAACTTCTTGTTTTGCTCTCCGCTGGTAAATGTATATTCTGTAGAAAAATAGAAAGTTTTTTTGAAGTGTAAAACCGCGTTTAGCGTTAAAGCGACAGACGTTAAAGCGAAGGCGTTGAAGGGACAGGTGTTTCTTACGGTGATTATGTTTCCGCAGATAACACTAAGATTAACATTGTTTTTAAGAACAATCAATAACATCCGTGTCGGATCTATCCAGTCTTTTTACGCACATTCGGTATGCGGTTTCTACATAAAAAATACAGTTTTATCCTAGTTTTAAACGAATCTTGTTATACAGTCAGTGGAAACCAGGGTAATATGATCGAGTAGATCTATCTATTCTCAAGGGTATACAGATTTCACTACAACAACGTGTAATCAAAGAGATTGCACTCCTCTTGAGTAGCACTGTCGCCGTTGAAAAGTTTATAGTATCTACGAGGTTCTTGCAAAATCCTTCATGCGTGTAATATAAACACATTTGAAGTATATACCACGACCGTGCTTTGTTCGTTTCACTTTAGATTAGAAATACATTTTCTAGCAATGATCAGTATGCACTTTATGAGACTTTTGGGGTTCTGATAATGTAAAAAGTTTCTTTACTCGGAAAATCTGTGGTGGGTGTCCAAATGCTACTTACAAAGCTACCGAGACTATGTTTACACTTGTCGGATAGAAACTATTTTGGAACGATCTCATTCCGTGTCAAGTGTGAACACCTAATTGAAAACTATGCCGGAATGATTTCATTTCACCACAACAAGCGAAACGAAATCATTCCGCTAAGTATATCGGATAGCTGCGGAATAATGTGAACGCAAGGCCTATCCGGTATGTAACTCATTTCGAAATGATTTCTATCCGATATGTGTGAACATAGTTTAAGTAATAAAGAAAATACTACTAATAACTTAGTATAGGTGAATGTGCATTACGATTTTGATGAGAGATCCAAGACACCCACGAGAGAACTGCAACTGCTATATCAACGCGCTAATCCTTTGAGTGGAGACAGAATATTTTTCTCGTCGTTTGATTTTTTTATTCACAGCTATGATTAACTTCCGAATGGTTGTTATTCTAAATTCTCGTGCAAAGAATTAAAGCTATTTTTCAAGACCACCCTGTCCATTGTTACGATCCACTAGTAACAGTCTGTTTCGATATTTAAAAATATAGCATAACAAAAATAAGAACGACACGAATTAATTCTCGGCGCGAATGTTTAATTATTTCCAAATCTATATGGCCAGGCAAAAAGACGCGGATGTTTTCAGTAGATCTTACCTATGTATGCTGGGCTTTTTGGTGCTCCTCATAACTTTTGAACGACAAAAAGGAATGACATGAAACTTTGTAGAATTATAGTCTATCACAAAAGGGACAAAACTGTACTAAATACTTTTTGCTGAAATCAGCATTTGTCTGATGACGTCATCACAATTAATTTTATATGGATCATTTTCTTTAAAAGCTGTGCTTTTTTAGAATTTTGATTAAAAGAGCTTTTTTCTTTCTGTTTGCAGTTTTTAATGTTCTTTCACTGAGTTTAAAATGTTGTAAAATATCTAAATTTTAATCCGAAATTCCGAAAAAATCTGTTTTTAAAAATATCTGAAAAATCGGAAAAAACGGGTTAGTCACATGATTAAACTCATCAGAATGATTTATTTTGTGATTTTAAGTAATCTCACCGAGTTTCGTTGCATTAACATTACTTTAACACAAATTATAGTAAAATACTTGGAAAAATACTTGGAAATAGGTGGTTTCAGGTTATGACCCATATCTTTTCATTTTCTGGAGGTATGATGCTCAAATTTCGTCAGTATGTGTTAAATAGATTCATAATAATGCAAAATACGTTTCAGTAACATGCTTTTCGTGGTTCGGAAGTTACTGTGAAAAATGTGGTAGGAGGGAAATTTTTCCCAAAATTAATAAGCTTCCCTCTCCTCATGTATTTGCGAATACGTCCATTTGGCAGCCTTTCACGCTGTGATTTCACAAAGTTTGCTGTCACTGTTTTTTCAAAAATGAAAATAACGGATGGACATCATCTGTGGAGGAGTATTTTTAGTACAGTTTTCAGTTTCAGAACTGAAAACTGTACTCAAAAGCACTCCTCCGCAGGTGAGGTCCGAGCGTTATTTCGAGACTTGCTTTCTGAAAACAAGGTTGATAGTTGAACGAGGTTGATAATTTGGGATTCGCCCCATAGGCAAAATCTTGTTCAAAGTCCGCAGTAAAGACCTATTTTTTGTCTACTGTGTAATATATTCAAATTTAGGATGGTGGTACGCAATCCGTGTTGAAATGATACTGGCGGTAATGATATCATTCACTGGATTTATTTTATCTATCGCTATGATTGCTAAGAATACCATGAGAGGATATTATCTATCTATTCTATTATCTCCAGCAGGTAAAATGTGTTCCATATGTTTAACCCTATTCAGTTCGGGGCTTTTGGGGGCTCTGAATAGCCGGGGGCACAAAGTGCCAAAATGTTAGGTCAACCCTTAATTAACATTTTAGAAAAATAATTTTTTAATATAATGACGTCATTATTTTTAAGTGAATTTTATTTTTCAAACGGTATATCAAAATGATTTTCAAGCAAAAATAATAATAAAACAAAAAAATGGAGAAAAAAAATACCAGCTGTCAAAAATATGGTGGCTAGAGGAATATTATTCCAAGTTACCGCAAGTTATTTTTTTTCAAAATGATCCTAGATAAATTTTAGGAAAAGTCTTAAAATTTATAGTCATATAAGCTATTCATTTAAAAGTTAGGTAAAAAGGTTTAGCATGGAGGGGAAGAGGGGGGGGGGTGTGGTCCCCCTCGGCCTGAATAGGAAACACGAAAATATATTATCGCATGAGGAAGGTTTATGTTTATATAAGTAAGATTACGAAAAAATATTATCGCACGAGGAAGGTTTATGTTTATAAAAGCAAGATTACGAAACATTATTAGTTTATAAGAAGTTAAATATTGGTTAAGAACTATTTCTTTTTGTAGGGGCAGGAAGGGGGCAGGTCAATATATTTATCAAGAAATTCAGGGGCTTTACGATGGGCATATATTTCCGTTAAGAAATCAAAGTAATGGGCATAAATAAACAAGAAATACTATCTGATATCATTTTGGTAGATTCAGATTTTTTTCACTCCTAACAGTTCATAGTTTTGTCAGTAAGTAAACTATACAATTTTCGTGTGTTTTTAGCCAGGGGAGGGGGGAATATACAAGGGTTATTATTATTTTTAGAACATTATGGGCATATACAAGAAACGAGTATTTAAGGGGTTATACGGTTTTTCGTGGGGAATTATTTTTGCGGACAGAGCCAAAAATTATTTTTCTGGAAGTCACTGCACAAAAAGAAAGTTATTGCATTGCAACAAGTTCTGTTTTGAGCAAACAACGACTCACTTTTGTTGTTTTGGGAAAAAGTCAATTATTTGAGAAAAAGTATTACTCTGGTTAATGATGCAAATAAACTACGAAAGTTTAGTTACTCTTCAAAAATGTTGTGAAAAACTCTAATGATATCACATATCGTACATCGCAAAAATGTTGTGACAAACTCTATTAATATTACAAATTAATCAAAAAGAAAGAATAAAACACCAATATAGCGGCCAAACATAAACAAAACATTTGGCAGTCAAAAGCTTCTTAATAGTT
This sequence comes from Neoturris breviconis, assembly GCA_032360805.1. NCBI lineage: Eukaryota > Metazoa > Cnidaria > Hydrozoa > Anthoathecata > Pandeidae > Neoturris > Neoturris breviconis. Next base: position 12,790 of record JAULBZ010002436.1, on the reverse strand, counting down.
CGGTATGTGATTTTTTAAACCTCAGCACCCTCATTTTGGTCTAACACTTTTAACAAACTAATTACTTTTTTTTTTAACCAGATGGGTGTATTTATGGTCCAAAACTTATTACAAACTAATTATGTTTATATACTTGCTTATCCAGTCTCGTTCCACGAAAATTCTTACAATAGCTCAAATTAATGTCGAATTTGTGCACTAAATAATCATTACCCATTTATTCTATAATCTCGCAAACAGGCGCTACGAATATTTAAGAACTGTCAACGTAAGATTTTAGTGCTGAAACAAAAAATTAGAGGGAATATTCGTGATTTTAAAGACGAAAGGCCCTTTATTTCAGTAAAACGATAAATGATGGAAATAACTATCAATAACAATATCGTCATCACTTTCGCTAGAGAAAGTAGAAGAAATACACGTCTTGAAGTACCATGTATAGTGAAAGTAAAGGCTCTTTTTCATGCTTACAAGAAGGCGAGTCAATAACAAAAGATATCTCATATAGATTAATGATAAGAAAATAATTTTTTTTACACTTGTCTTTACGCCTTTCTTTACCCATAGAAATACACATTTCTCAAATTGTTGAAGAGGGACCTTTTGCGTATAACTTTTGGCTACATGGATGGATTAATAGAAAATATCACTCCTCCTCAGTGATAATTGTTCTTATATACAGTCAGTACAGGAATCATAGTAAATAATCACTGTTGAGCAGGGACTTTTTGCGTATACAATCTTGGACGTAAATTATCGATAAAAATCTCAAGGTTCCCCCCTCCCCCCACCTTCAATGTTGATTTTCTGCAAATTTGAAGCCAACATTGAATTGGAGGGAAGTGGGGTATGTGGGAGGGGAAAAAGGATGGAAATTTAGACTTTGTATTTTTATCATAATTTACGTCCGTGATTGTAGCTTTAGGCTACAAGGATGGTTTAAAAGAAAATATCACTCCTCCTCAGTGATAATTGTTCTTATATACACCATCGCATACGTGGATATTCGTAATCTGTTTTCACACGATACGATAAAAGAAGACATTACATTGGTAGTAATTTACGTCACATGACATGTGACCACAATTTCTACCAATCGAATGTCTTTTTTTGACTTTCGCAGCGAGTCGTTCAGCTAGTAAGAGTCAACCTTTTGTTTACACAGAATGTTTTTTGTTTATATTGCAGTACTACTTTCAATCATTGGCATCAGTACGTGGACAAGCAAGATCAACCAACCGTATGTTGTCTCATATAGCTGTGTTCTTGGTTGGATTGGTGTTGCTCTGTTAGTAATAGCTAGCATTGCTTCTGCGCTTGAAGATCTTTTTGCCAAACCAAAAAAAAGTGAAGCTGGTGGAAATTTAATTTAAATTGACAATTCAGCATTTCAATCAAGATAATATCTAGTTTAGATCATATTTATCTGCACAAATAACTTTGTGTTCGAGGCGCATTGTAAACGGATAAAGTTCAGTTTATATGCCAAGCGTGACAAATGCACTATCACTTAGCGCTATTTTATCTTATCTTATCTTATTTTATCTTATCTTGTGGTATGTGTATTTGATTATTAAAAACAAATAATTTTATTTTCAGTGGCATGCTTCAATTATTCAGTAATCCTTTCAAACTAAGGTATAAAAGTGAAAACCTTAAGGCCGTTTTCTACTTCAAAATATTCAGCGAAACGGAAACGGAACGGAAAATGCGTACGCATAGAAAGAAATTATAGACATTCCATTGGCAGAAATTGACCTGACACATCGTATAAAAAAATTTTGAAGTGGACAATGGCCTTTACATTCATAGTGGTTTTAACATCTAAAAGGCTATATGTAAATAATATAATAGCAAGGTTCTATAAAACTAAAATGTGGAGCTAAAAAAATGTAAAAATAAAAACACAATGTTCTTCAATTACATGATTCGTGAACACAATTCACATCTTCAGCTTATAAAATCAAGTTGAAAACAAACATCATAAAATATTTATGTAGGGAAATCATATATTCAGTGTACATGAAAAAGCCCATGTATAATAGAATTAACCCTATTCGGGCCTTGGGAGCGGATTCCACCAGGGGTGCCATATTACTTTGAATAATTTTTCTTTTGTAAAAGCCGAAGTCTTAAAACTTTGTCTCACCTAGAATATTCCTAATGTACACATTCTTAGAATTTTTTTTAGCTATATCATGTGATCTTCAAACTTTATTTGTCATTTCTTGAAACCATCTTTGAAATTGCCCATATAATTTAATATTTACGATATAGGCTTAAATCTTTCAGCAATTACTAATTGCATGACTATCTTGGTGTTGATATTATAATTATGACGTCACATAACGTCAATTGGTGCCGTCACTCTAGATATTTTGGTATTTTGACGGCCTATTCTGACAAAGCGATATCAAACATAAGTGAAGTTTGATGACGTCAGGAAACAAATAACAATTTCAAAATGTTTATTAAACGTTGTAGCTTCACCGTACGAACTCGCCATTGGCCATTTCAACCCAACCAAAGCACGGTTCAAATAGGGTTAAGTCCGCTTTGGTGCAATTTTTACTTTTGTGACGTGTGGTTACGGGAACAATTTTGGACGTTTTCGGCGAATAGTGTAGCAACACCGCGATTTTTACGATAGACTTATTTGGCGGAAGAAACGGCGAGTGCTTACCTTTTTTTATATTGTTGCGCCAAAACTGTCCTAACATTAAAATTTCTCATCATTATCTACTAGATTTATATTTTACCCCTGGGGTGGGAGCACTGTGCATTACCTCTTTTGCAAATAATTCATTCAGGGGGCACGTGAGAAGGAGGGGAAATGTTACTGCCATAAAGATACAAAGAATACATAGGAACTATCATAACAGGACTACAACAATAACGACATATCATAAAGAATGAACCAGCCGCACGACAAGGCTAGTATAAGTACCACCAAAAGTTAAAGTTCAAACGAAGCGTAACTTCCACTACCATCTTTATCAACAAACAGCTTTACGACAACCGAATATTTTTCTTAGCTGTGTGTTTTAGCAAACGACTTTTCAAATCTATAAACATTTGTAAACAAGAGTGCTCAAACAAGAGAAATCGTGCAATCGTGCATGAATATATTTTGATATTCAATTTTGAGCCAATTCTGCTACTGATAGACTCACCACGTGTACTAGGTCAATAAGACCACACTTAAAACTAAAATTACGGCTACGATTGCAGAGAAGAAAACATGAACAAGCAGCATAAAGTTTTCAGATATTTGATATGGTAATCTTTTCATTTTTAGTTGGAGATATCTTGATGAATTGCCTTCAGATTTGACTTGAATATGTTACTTACGATGCCGTTACTTTATTTATCCAGTTGTTAGCATAGTCTGATCTTTGTTGTAAAACACACGTTTTTGTGTACCTTTTCTCAAGTTTTTGTTAAATTCAAAACATGGCGAAATCTTTCCGTCCTTTATGTTTGTTTTGGTTTATATGCGCCATTATTTAGAGGGACAGTTTTCACATAATTTAGGAACAATATTCAAAATTAAATTGTTCAAACGACGTCGAAAGTAATGATTAATATTAAATCTAAACTCTATTTTTTCTCAAATCTTTAAAATATCAATATTACTACATCAACATCAGTTTATATATATGGAATAAGGAGAGAATAAGAGAAATAAAAAAATAATATAGCTTAGTATACTAGGCTAGATTCAGCTCCATCACGCTACCAACTGATGATAACGGAAAGTATGCATATTGCATGGCAGAAACACTTAATAAGAAAGTGAAGTGTTTCTCCATATCAATAACCAGTTAGGCTTGTATTTTTGAGTAAGTAATTTTTTATGCCGAGCTTTCTACTGAAACGTTCCACCAATACTCATTATTACGATGTTTGCATAACCTGCACATTCTCTCTCATTGAATGATATTAATTCGCGTCTGTGTTGAAGATCTTTTGTGTATATTTCTTGTTGTTTGAATAGCGTTTGCCATGCTTTCAAAATTGGAAGTCATGCATTTATCTATAGTACATGATGTGCTTAGCGTGTGGTCAACATTTTCGCCATTTGCTATTTTAAGGACAACATATGCATTTGTTTGTTTGTTTTTTATTTTTAAATTTTATTTTATTTTTTACTAGGTCATATGTAACACGTGACATGAGCTATTTTGATATTTGCTTTCAATCTCTATGACGTCTTTCCGGTCTTTCGTAATTTGTTTATATCACATCCAATTTGACATGCTCTTGATCATTCTTTAACGAGATATCTATTACATATTGGTTATATAATTTCACTCCGTTGTGGTAAAGCTGTTTGTTTATACAATTATTTCTTTTGTTAAGATAGTACTAGAAGTTATGCTCCGTTTGAACTTTGTTTGGTGTTGGTTCATAAGATAGCCTTGTCGTGCGGCTAGTCCATTCTTTATGATATGTCGTTATTGTTGTAGCCCTGTTATGATAGTTTCTATGTATCTTCATGGCAGTAATCTTTCCTCTCCCTATAAGTCACGTGCCTACTGAATTAATTATTTGCAAATGAGATAATGCACAGTGCTTCCAACCCGTGGGTAAAAGAAAAATCTAGTAGATTATGATGAGAAAATTTAAATGTTATCCAACCTAGAAACAAAGCAAAACATGGACAGGAGTCATCAGAGAGAGAGGTTTGAAGAAGACACATCCAGTCTAGAAACAAAGCAAAACATGGACAGGGGTCATCAGAAAGAGAGCTTCGAAAACATATCCAGTCTACAAGCAATCGCGTAGATATTTAAGACAAGGTAAAATTCAAGCAAAAATTCCGAATTTCCAATTAGATAAAAAGCCACAAATTTTCGGTAGCAAACCTAAAGACACAAAAAAATTATTTTGTTTCAAGAGCCTGGGTACTAGGGTGCTATGAATTGCTTGTTGAAATTCGTAACATGTCTCATAATCTATGCGGTCGGTTGTAGAAACAAATGTAAACATGGACAAGAGTCATCAGAGAGAGAGAGGTTCGAAGAAGACACATCCAGTCTAGAAACCAAACAAAAACATGGACAGATGTCATCAGAGAGAGAGGAGTTTAGAAGACATATCCAGTCTAAAAACGAATATAAGCAAGCACAACGCTAGAAAGATAAAAAAACTCTTGGCAGTTATTAAGCTGAATAAAAGAAAGTCAAACGCTAGCAAAACTTCTTTCTTTGCTTTCTTTATTCTTGTCCCCTTCTTTATTCTTTTTAGTTCCGGGGTTGTCAAAACACAACGGCACTTTGAAAATTCGATGGTTTGATTAATGTGTCATTATGATTGCATGTAAACAAGGCGCCAGCAAAAAAGTAAAGCAAAACCTCGTATTGATACAAATTATTATTGCAACAACTTGAAAATTTAAGACCGCCTTTGCAGGATTTACCACAGATATTTACCGCAACACAACTTGTCTCGGTTTTTCATACGGTTTTTGATACTGGTGGTCGCGAGACCATCGAGTAAAAAAATGACGTAATTGAAAAAAGTGTTAAAAAAGCTGTCAGACAAAAAGCGTTTTCCGCATCCTAGTAAATTTTTGGCGTTACTAACAAATGAGCTGCGCAAATGCGAATGCGCGCGCTTCTTTTTTGCTCCGCAAAAAATATTTTAAATATTTTCTTCGCTAATTGATATGGAGAAGGTGAAATATCAAAAGCGTGTACACAGAAGTAGCCAATAGGAGGTGTTCTGAGAAATAGGTATTCTTATTCTCTAGCCGAGATACAAATCTAATTTTATTGTTGAACGCGTGCTTTTCAGAACAGCTCGTTTTCCTAGCTGAACAACAAGAACAAGTGCTAAGAACAGCTCATTCTTTCAGCTACATAAGACTCTCCCTAAGCAATGTACATTTTTCTCGTAAGAATACCTCTATTTCCCAGCTCATACAGAATCGATTTATTCCAGAACAGATCATTCTCCCAACCAGAGCTTCTCAATTTGCCAGCTGAGACATCATTTTCCCAGCCAAGGGATGATCAATAGTGAAAGAACAGGTCCAAGTCTCCAGCTGTGCCTTTTTTTCTGGAACCTAAGAACAGATCTAATTCCCAGCCATATACCTCCTTAGAACACCTATTTTTAAGAACACCTCCGTTGGCTGCTTTCGTATACAGACATATTTAGTAGCTTCAAATATATCCCTTGGGTGGACCTAATCAGTGGGGTGACTACAAAAGGTGGCTACAAACGTTGGAATAGTGGACTCGCATTGCCTTTGATTTTCTTTTACAGATTTCTCTTTTACAGTCTCTTTCCCCTTTCTTTTGTGTTTGAGAATGTATGAAGGCAAGCATAACAAAGTTATCAGTTGACAAGTCTGCCACAATACCTATAACAAATGTTTTTGTGAAAACAAACATTGGTGATCGTTTTTGAAAATCAATATTTTTACAATCAATATCTTGTTAGTAATATCAAGCGCGTGAAAATACAATTTTCTATTGTTTTCAAGAAATTCTGTTGTTTTCAAGACAATAGGTTTGATGAGAACATCATGTGTACCAATTTTTATTAAGAAATTCAAAGTAGTTTAGAAGTTAAGAGGTAGGGCATTTTTGAACCACGACGACATAACAACGACGCTCCAACGTTATTTTTTATCTTACGACGTCGTTAACACGTCGTTACCACGTCGTGTGCTGGCAGGTTAGAACAGTACTTTGTAGTACATCGTAGTAACTCGTAGCACTTCCCGTAGTACCTAGTAGTATCTCTGACAAGTCACGTCACTTCCAACCAATGTAATGGCTTCATTTAGAATTCGAGCGAGGTAATTCGCCTAGTTGAGAGATCTGCCTTAGAACTGCACAAGTAAATTGTTGCATGATGCTGTGCATTTTTGTCGGATCATCGTCATAACGACGTCCAAATGCAGTCTCGGTTTTTGCTATCTATTACTATTTCAACAGATTTTCCCACCAGGGACGAAACTGATAGTAAACTAAGCCACTTGATGATAAACCTGTTTGAATAAAATTGCAGTGTTTACATAAGTTATTTTTTCTGGCACCTTATTAACGTTAACGTTACTAATCACATTGTTGAAATATTTCAGTAGTGAAATCCATGCTAGCACACGGACTCGTAAACAACGTCATACAATCGACGTCGTTTTGACTTTGCTATGACGATTTTATAACGTCGTGAGATGATAGGGCGAAATAGTAACATTTCTGAAGATTTCTAAGATATTATCACAGCGTGAAAAGCCTACCGGATACGGTCTCTTTTTTCTCCGTATTCGAACTGTGTAAACTCACGAACTCGGTAAACTCATGGCAGTCTTCCTAGAGAGGAAACAAACAAAATAAGCCTTTTTGCAATGCATGCTAATATCAATATATATTGATTAGAGCTACTGTTACCATGCTCTTTGGATTGTATTAAAGCATTAAATTCTTCATTTGATGGGTATTAGGTGAAGGTTTCTTATAAATGATTTGCTTACAAAAATGTGTGTATCTTGAGGGATTTTCTCCCCTACCATATTCTTTTTAAATAATTTCCGAACCACTACAGTTATCACGCTGAAATTATATTTGCCACAGACTGAACAAATGTGACTATCATACCTCTAATAAATCAAAATATATGAGTCATAACTTGAAATCACCTACTTTCGAGTGGGAAATCCTATGTAAATAATCTATGCCATTATTTTAAAATAAAAAATCTGTAATTCCTATGCTACGAAATTAAATTTGGATATTTGCCGGATTTTCAGACTAAATTCTGTCATTTTCCAACATTTTCACCAAAAACCCGGAAATCTTCGGAAAGAACATTAACATACTTACCTGCAACAAAATGAAAAAAACTTCTTTCGTAGAACTTTTTTAATCAATTCTAAGAAAGTACGGGTTTTTAATAAAATGAGCCATTTAAAATTAATTTTGAGGACGTCATCAAAACAATGCAGACTTCGGCAAAAAATATTTGATATAATTTTGTTCCTTTTACAATTCATCTCAAACCTGAAGCTCATGTGGTGGGAGGGGGAGAGAGGGGGAGGGAGGGGTTGACAGAATCCACCTCCCTCCCTCCCTTAAGGAGCCCCAAAAAGCCCACTGTATATAGGTTTAATAAAATGTTGTTACTTCAACAAGCTAAAAACCAATCCAGTGCAACATGTACCTCTACTATAGTTTTTAGACGGATACAAAAACTGCAAATTCTTCCATCATCATGTTAAAATGTATTTCACTAGTAAATGCAATTTGAATGTATTATACCATTTTCACAAGTAACTTTTCAAGCTCTTTCCAACGGTGTATTCACTTCAAGAATACAATGATGATTTTAAATTTCGAAAATCTATAACATCATATTTTGGTTTTAGAAAAAGCTATTAAAAATAGTGCTCCAATTGGTTTGGCAGGAGGAATGAACATTTTTAATCCAGCTACTGAATTCAAGGATATATACCAGTGATACGTGATAGGAATGTATATATTAGAAAAAATATTATATTTGTCCACTTTTAGTACTCACCGAATACCATTCTCGGTGAACAATTAAATTAAACGAAATTACTATGATTTAAAATACTGTAGCAAGATATGGTTGCTTAAAGGTACGTTATTACTTTCATTGCTACAATGTGGTATTGAAAATAAGCGACAACATAGCAGACGTATTATGAACATTGAGTATGGTACTTTTACCCCGTTAGTTTTCACCACCAGCGGTGGTATCGGTACTGAATGCTCAATGTTCCATAAACACATGTAAATTATCCTTCTTGATAATCTGCTCGTATTTGATGTGTATCAGAAGGAGTCGCTCCCATCTTGTAATCAAAGAAATTGACGATTTTGATATAGCTTTTGATGCATCAAAATGTGATGCTTAGTTTATTTATTTTACATTTTATTTTTTTAAAAGTGTTCTTTTCCAAAATTTTCTCGAAGTAGTCTTTCCACAGTTTGTAGCAATATTTTGCAAAACTTTAATTCAGTCTCTTCGTTCTTTTTTGTTTCTAGCAAACTTTATTAAATCCCGCCTCCGTAAAAGAAAGGGATTTCTTGAAACGAACGTTTGTGGCGGTCGCGGTCGCGTTCAATAAATTTATTCATGTTATATTATAAAGAGAGGGTGTCTAATTATGCAATAATTATGGCCACGTGATCAAAGATTTTAAAGGGCGTTTGCAAGCAGGCAAATCACACGTCGATAGTTTCTTGTTGATCACACCGCGGCTGAAGATGGATTCCTCAATTAATTCCGACAACATTATTCATGTTCAGCGACCTGAAATGCAATAAGAAGAAGTCAATATTAATGATCGTATCCCGATGGAAACGCAAGACGAACATGCAGTGACTATCGATGATACTTTATCACTGGTAAAAACGTATTTTGATTAAAAATATTACTGGACTCAAGAGAGAGTTAAAAGAAAATATTAAACTTCAAAATAGCCAAAAACGACCACGAATGGCCGTTCCTGATGTGGATTTCATGTACAAATCTAACAAAAAACAATTTGATTTCAATAACTATCTCGTTGAGAAAATGATGAAGTTAATGATTATGTCGAAAAAGGATCGATCAATCGATCAATCAAAAAATTAGAAAACTTAAAGATGATATTAGCAAACGAAACAAACTCATCAGGATGGAAGAATATTTATCAGACGATCTGGCAAGTAACAGTGTTGACGAGAAGAAAATTTGTGCTGCTGAGAAGAGGGCAATTGCAAAGAAAAAGAAAAGGACGCCCTTACCAAGGAATCGTGTAAACTTTCGAACGCAACAACCATCTTCAACTTTCACGTTTAGACCGGTAATTCAATATCCGTCCGGGAGGTCTAGCTTTGGAGCCAACAATTACCGGCAAAATCACCAACAACCTTCCTAGTTCAAGTACCAACACTTTGGACATCGGCAACCAAAACCAACAGACATCTGTCTGTCATGTGGCCAAACTTGACATTGGAGGACCAATTGCCCAAACAGCACACCTCAAAGCTTTGGAAGGTTCAAGGACGTCTAAAGATAAGTTAAATTTCTTATTTGTAAATAAGTCTGCTAAACCTTGTGATAATGTATCTACTGAGAATAATAAGATTCCAGTTGCTGATAATAGTTACTGATAACTACGATTATTGGAAGCGTAAGGGACGAACAAAAATATATTAGATGTGGTAAGCGAAGGCTTTAAATTACCTTTTATAGAAACCCAAAAACCAGCAAATGTTAGTAACAATAATTCGGCGTTAAAAGAAGCAGATTTTGTTGCAAAAACCGTCGAAGAGCTTTTAGAAAGTGGTTCGATATTGGAAACACAAATTAGACCCAATGTAGTTAATCCCCCTTCTGTCAGCACTAACTCGTCAGGGAAAAAAACGGCGTATTTTAGATTTGAGGTATATTAATTTCCACCTCTACAGCACTGATTATATAAAATTTGACGATTGGAAGTATATAGAAAATTACGTTTTGAAAGATAGTTATACTTACAAGTTTGATTTAAAACAAGGTTATCACCACGTTGACATTTTCGCCGAACATCAGAAGTTTCTAGGTTTTGCATGGATCATTAACGGTGTAGAAAGGTTCTTTGTATTTACCGTGTTGCCATTCAGTCTTTCAACAGCTCCATATATTTTCACAAACGTTTTGAGATCCCTCGTTTCATCTTAACATTCTAAAGGGATACAAATATTAGTATATCTTGACGACGGAGCAGGGATTGAAAAACGTATATGCAGAGATAACTCTAATTTCGTTAACAATTCCCTTCGTCAAGCAGACTTTATAGAAAACATTGAAAAGTCTAGATGAGAACCATCAAAAGAAGTATGGCGTGGCAGATTGATGAGAATTGTAAACACTTTCATATAAAATTCAAAACAGTTTGGATCCCAAGAGCATTTAATAACGACGCTGATCAAATATCTCGTTACATAGACCAAGATGATTGGTAAATAAAAACATTTTCTATTTCATTGTGTCAATAATAAGTGTGGGGGGGGGGGCTTAACAATAGATAGATTGTCAGTTACACCACAATGAGAGAACAAGTGTTAAGAGTTCTCGAGAAGATTGGCCTTGATTCAAAAAGGTTTGGTTTGCACAGTTACGATCTGGATGCGCAACTGCAGCAGCCAATAACGGCATGTCAGATCTATTCAAACGTCACGGCAGATGCAGTTCTGATCTAGCCAAAGATGGCTATGTTGAAGATAATCTACATGCTTTATGACATAAGTCATAAGTTCTCTGTCAAAGTTCTTCTGACTAAGAAAGCGCTATCCCTACGCCCTCTTGTTACTTTACATCATAACAAGGCTGACTTTACCTACTGTTGTATTTGAGTACTTTATATTATAGAATAAATAAATAAAGTTATTTTCCTTTGAATTCTACGAATTATAAAATAAATGAATTTATTTATGTTATATTATAAAGACAAGAGAAGAAGAGTGTCTAATTATGCAACAATTATGGTCACGTGATCCAAGTTTTTAAAGGGCGTTTGCAAGCAGGCAAATCACACGTCGATAGTTTCTTGTTGACACACCCACCCACCAACCCATTAATGGCCGCACTAGTCAACATCATAACTAGACTGACTTTACTTACTGTTTTATTTGAGTACTTTTACATGAGCGATCATTATCTTGTAAAAGGATAGTACTTTTCAACTGACTACTTTCAGTGAGAGCACATTTTTTCACATACAAATTTATTTGTTACAACTTCATAAATCAGTCCACGTAATGTTTAACACAGGGTGGCGAAAAGTTTTATAATTTCAACCCCAGCGTAGCTAACTTTTATATAATTAGTACCTATAGTAAGCTACCTAGCTAGCTAGATAGATATAGCTAGATGTTGTCATTGGTTGGTACTCCAAAAGATTGATGTTTTAATAAATGGATATGAGATGTCCGGGAGGGGTGATGCTTTCTCTACTAAGTATAGCTATAGTTACTACTGTAGGGTCCCTTCACGACTGAGGGCGGTTCAAAGGCTTATGTTTATAACATTGATTTGTATGTTCAACTAAAGATAATATATATACAACTTGATAGCTATGCCTTAGCACAAATTTCTAATGCTTGTTCATTATGTGCCCACACTGACCAAACATCAGAACTGAGATATTTAACAAACAAAAAGATTCTGATGCTTAGTCAGTATGTGCCCACACTGACCAAACATCAGAACTGAGACATGAAAACAAATAGAATATATATTTCTGATGCTTGGTCAGTATGTGCCCACACTGATCAAACATTAGAAATGATAAATTGAAATAAACAATAGAGATTTCTGATGCTTGGTCAGTATGTGCCCACACTGACCAAACATCAGAACTAATAAATTGCAATAAACAAAAGAGATTTTTGATGCTTGGTCAGTATGTGCCCACACTGATCAAACATCAGAACTGATAAATTGAAATGTGTATGTAAACTTCATTACCTTATGTGACTAAACATTTAACAGGAATAGAAAACATAAAGTGTAGAAATGCAAATATAGATAGCTTACCAGCTGGCCAATGTGAAATAAGATATGTTAAATGATGTATAGAAAACTTGAATATATTATTAAGTGATATTCTTGACTACGGAAATTAGTACTTGACTTTTATGCATCTTGTATCTCAATATCTTTTTATAAATAGATATTTTATATTAATTAGTTGAGTAAATTTAATGTTGCAAGTTGTCTTCAAGGCATTATCGTCGTTCACCCTTAGTGCAAGGGGGGCTAGAAATCGAATGTGAAGTAGTGA
>JAULBZ010002435.1:0-18797 GCA_032360805.1 Neoturris breviconis | reverse complement strand
CAAAATTATTGAATTTTACTTTTTTAAAGCTGTTAAGATATCTGCTTTTGGTAACGAATTTTGGAGATGGCTCCTAAGTTATCATAATACTTTACACACCATCTTGAATAATTTGGATGATTTCGTGCAAAGAAACAATTAATGATTTTTGGAAAACATGCAATGTATAGCTGTAAGTCACCAGTTCTTATGCTTCTAGTAAAGTCGTGATATATTTGAAGTTGATATCATTCACTGATATCATTCATCCATAATTGAGCTGTTTTACCATGAGTTCCACTAGATTATCTATGTAGCATGTAAGAGCTTCGACAGCTTGCTTAGGTATTTCTGCCAATACTATTTCTTTCTTTGAGTAAATCTTTTCTATTTCTCTTTCTTTCTTCCCTTATTCTAATCTCACCTTCGTTTTGGTACTTGATTCTGCAACTGCGTGATTATAACTGTCTCAAGTAGCACTAACTGTTCATCAAGTAGCACTAACTGTTCATCAAGTAGCACTAACTGTTCATCAATATGTGCTCTCTGTTCATCAATATGTGCTGTCTGTTCATCAATATGTGCTATCTGTTCATCAATATGTTATATTATTAATATATTATCTGTTCTCCAGGAAGCGCTATCTATTCTCCAACAGATATGAAATTGAGATCTGTTCTCTAATAGATATGAAACCAAAGAACATAAACATTTATTTTTAGACTTTTAGCTGAAAATTATTAGCCTGAGTTCCAGTCCCAAACTACAACAAACTGGAACTCAGACTAAAAATTATGAGATAACGAGAGAAACATGCTGAAAGTTCAAGATATCGAGTCGTTGTTTATCTTAGAAGAATGGCAAGATGTCCCAGCAGACCAAACATTTTGTTCGAGATGCCGAGAAACCGAGTATTTGAGGTATCAAGAGTCGACTGTATTTCAAAGAAAAAGTGAGGCAACACGAGATGTTGATCACGTGGACGTAACACGAGATGTTGATCACATCGGTCGCAAGGCTAATCAGAATCGGCAACGAGCTTACCCGCAAGAGACATGTAATTCGGTTTTGGGTTCAGCCTCAGTAACCGTAATCGCAAGTCATTTGCAAGGACCTTTAGCATACTCGCGTACTCTGAACTTAGAGAGTAGATGAGATAAGTACTGCGGGAATTGTAACTGTTTGCGGTCGTACACGGTTTTTTTTGTATAAGCAATGCTATTTTTTTTAGCTCAGCCTCGGTATTACTTAGAATTTGCCTGATTTCAGCTTCGAGTGCTGCTTACATGTTGCTTCATACTTTTAAGCAATTCAGCTTTAAATTTTTTTTTTGGTATAATAAATATTCGAAAATTTGTGTAACATTTAAAATTTTGTGAAATATAATAAACGTTTGAAAACTCATGAAATGCATTTTTTCTGTGTGTGATGTGAGACAAGTCAAGTACTAGTACAAGACAGATTTTTCCATTCCCCCCCCCCTCCCTACTCCAGAGCCTGAGGGTGTTGCTCAAGGTTAGCTTGATCTTTAGCAGATTTCAGCCTAGCATTAATTATTGCTTATATCATAGTCACTAGAAAAGACTATGCTTATCTAAAAAAGCTTGCATTCAATCTTATTATTAACTTCTTAATAGCATGATTTATCAGTTTTTAAACGTCAAAAGATTAGAAGAAAATTATATCTATGTTCTTAATTATAGATTTGAAGGTTTAGAACCAACACAAAAAACTTGTTAAAATCCGCAGTAGACGCTAGAACAACATCTCCAACGTCTTTACTCTGCTAACTTTGAACAAGTTATTACCCAATAGGAAAGATCAAGTTTAAAATTCAGACGATATAATTTCATATTTCCTATTTTAGAGAGAAATTTATTAGAGAGAAATGTCGTGATCACTTAAGTTGATTTTAAAATGCTGCACTACATTTAAAATGGAGAAACATAAAGCCACCACAGTACTTGTGTTGTTAGTTACTATATTTATATACATGGTGTACTTACGTTATCGCAATAATAACAAACCGAACGTAGTACGAACTATGACAATATTAGCATTTGGTGATAGTTTAACAAGAGGGAGCTCGGGTTCAAGACTTCGAAAAATATATCACCCATATACTATACAACTAGCTAAATCATTACAAAACGAATATCCAAATATACATTTTAACATAATTAACAAAGGCATAAGTGGTGACAGAGCGAGTGACATGTCAAAAAGATTACATGATGTATTAACAACACATAATATTGATATCGCTATTATATTAGCTGGTACTAATGATTACGTTCAGATGGTAACACAAAGTGAATCACAGGAACACTACCAGGAAATACTCGCTGATGTAATACCTGATGATATAAAACCTGAATCTATATCAGATGATAAACGTTTTAAAATGGAAAATATGTCAAACGCAATTTATAATGATGTTAAAGGGCTGCATAAGATGTGTTATATGCGACATATTAAAACGGTGATGCTGACAATCCCTGAAATTTCGTTTGAGCGAAATCCTAAATACATCAACTACTTAAACCATCGTTTAAGAATTAACGAGAAACTGAAACAATTTGCAAGTAAGAATATTTTCCAGACCAGGTTTATTGATTTAGCCACAAAAATCCCCTTACTGAACATTAGTGAAAGTGAAGAACTTATTTGGTGGGCAGATGGTCTGCATTTTACACCTAAGGGGTATGATAAAATGGGACAAATAGTTCAGGAAAATATTATGGAAATGTTAGAATAACTACCCCCGTTTAAAAACAACATATTTCTACTTCCTCAGCTCAATTCTTCCCATACAGTCACTAATGCGGAGCTCACCGTTCATGAGCATGAGCTTTGGACCCTTTGGACCTTTTGTTTGAACGTTGTTCTAACGTTATTTTTCTGACTTTGAACAGGTTTTTGCTGGCTGGGACTAGTTGCAGTAACAACTTTCAGCTGACTTCATATTGGACTATTTAGAAAATATTATCAATGTTGCTGAGTTATATCCTAAGCTTCCGAACAAAAGACATACTATGTGCGTAATACATATCGAACGAAAGGCGTACTGTGTGCGT
Organism: Neoturris breviconis; assembly: GCA_032360805.1. Classification (NCBI taxonomy): domain Eukaryota; kingdom Metazoa; phylum Cnidaria; class Hydrozoa; order Anthoathecata; family Pandeidae; genus Neoturris; species Neoturris breviconis. Next base: position 15,741 of record JAULBZ010002435.1, on the reverse strand, counting down.
AATATGTATAATAAACACCATAATATCTCCCTATCACATGGTAAAGTTTCACAACCTCGCCCCCAGGGCTTCTTCTCTCCTGAGAGATTGAAAGTTTCAGGGATGTATGTCTTTTGGTCTGTGTTCATATATCAAAGTATAGTTTTCAGCTTTAAAGTATTGAACAGCAGAAACCAATCAGTTTCAAACTCAGAAAACACTCCTCCACAGGTACTAAGTACAACAATCCAGTGGGCACATCATATCAACGACAAAAAAACTTCGATTTCAAAACGACGTCTTTTCGACGTTAATAAGACGTTGCATGTCGGCAGTGAACAAGCCAATGTTTTTCACAAACATATGCTCCAGTATATTTACAGTATACAAATAAATTAACTCTCTATATATACATGTTAAAAATTAGTTCAAAATAACTGATGGACACCACATGCGAAGGAGTGTTTTTTGAGTACATTCTCCGGCTTCATAGCTGAAACCATACTCAAAAAACACTCCTCCATAGGTGATGTCCAACAGTTATATTCAGACTTGATAAAGTCCAAGGTATTTCCGTATATGGACTACTTCCAATGGGCAAAAACCTGTTCGGAGTCCTTAGTAAAGACGCCAGAACAAAATTGAAAGCGTTATTCTAGCGTCTTTACTGTTGACTTTGAACAAGTTTTTGCCCACTGGGCTACATGCACTGAGATATGGCAACACACAGCCGGGGGGAGGGCGGAACAAACCGAGCCAAGTCATAAAACAGTCTGAGTGCGGTCAACCGTATATAGAATATTACATCTAATCTTTCTCCAATTTTTTATTTTAAATATTAATTTTAACCTTCAAAAATGATGACGTCAGCAAAAAATTATGCCAAAAAGTTCCTTATATAATGAACAAGTACTATTCAAGTTTTCACGACTCTAGCATTTGTGGTTCGCGATATCTCAAAGGGCCGATACACAAGGTCCAATTACCCTGCCCCTAATAGGGGAATGGATTTCAACCCACTCTACTGGCAATTTTTTAGGCTATCCGCAGAGTAGTAATAATGACGTAGCCAACAAATAATTATGCAGAAATGATCTTATTGTACTGAAGTTGAGTTAACACGTGAAAAGGTTCATGCTTCTAGTATATTCCTATCAGAAATTGCGGAGGGGGGAGGGGGGGAGGCAGATAGATTTGCACAAGCAGGCCTCTGAATTCACGACAACATTCCCCTGCATCTTTGGAGGCTAATTTGCAGAAAATAGGAAAACTTACACACCATAACAACGCCTTGTTCTAGCCCCTTTACCGACGTTCAATTAGTTTTAGTCCACTGAATATCCGCAGTAGATGATTCGATGAAATAGTGTCGAGAAAAGAAATAAATTACGGTCCAAATATCCGAAAGAAATGAAGGAAAGATTTACCTTTCAACAAGCCTCATAATTAAATGACAATTAACTTTGTATTTTAGAATTTTCTTAATAGTGTCTCTGTGGGTGATGTCAATCAAGAAACTAATAGCCTGAGTTCCAGTCCCTAACTACGACAAACTACTTGTCGTAGTTAGGGACTGGAACTCAGGCTAGAAACTAATTGACTGGTTTCTTCCGTACACAAAACTTTGTATGGTGAACTTTTCTTTGCATGCCGATAAATGTCGAGATTAACTGTGTGCTGTCGCCACGTCACGTCGTTGTGTTCTAATTCTTGCTTGCAAAGATTCATCTGATAATTTTCTATATAAAACGACAAATTAGAATTAAACCGCCATCGGGACAAGTACCCCCTGTGGGCAAAAACATGTTCAAAGTCCACAGTAAAGACACTAGAATAAAGTCTTCACTGCGGACTTTGAACATGATTCTACCTACTGGGTAATGTTTTCATATGATTTCCATTAGGCAAATAATTCGCTGCGAAAGCCAAAAGAAGACATCCTATTGGTAGAAATTGACGTCGATTTCTATCAATGGATGTCCCCCTTTGGCTTTCGCAGCGAATGTACTACCTAGTGGAAATTTTTAAAATAATGATTGTTTAAATTCGGTATTATTTTGGTCTACCAGGCATTACAAAGGCTTTTTATTATGTAATACTTAATAAAACATTCATTATAGAAATAGAACAATACAATAGAAATAGAACAATACAATTTCCATTTTCGCCTTCCAAGTCAGGTTTTCACGGGTACTGCGGTTGGATACTCACATTCTGAATGAAATGACCTGACTTATTTTTGCGATTTGGCCTTTAGTCCGCAAAAATATATTCCTCAAAACTCGCTAAAATGCATCCATTCGCAAAACACACTAAAAAATTTTATTCCGAAAAAAAATTAAAAAAGATAAAATTTTGAAGCAAGATTTTTGTACTTCTATATCTCATCCGCAAAAAATAATTTTACAAATTCTAAGCGTACCAGCTCATCCGCAAAAGTAATTCAGCAAAATTCATCGTTTTTGAAGACTACATCCGCAAAGATTCCTTACCTTAAGGTATGAAAGTACTGAGAGAAAGACAAACGAATTTTTTTACCTTCTTCGTAGAAAACTGAGGAAGTTCTTTTCAAGATTATTCACCTTTTCCTCATCTTCTTCCTCCGTGACGAAGAGAAAGTGAAAGAATGGCTGTAAGATAGGATATTCATCAGGTTCAAACAAAAATAAACGTGAAGTTGTCTAAAACGAAAGTATGGAAACATTTGAAAATTTCTTTACCGAAATATCTTTTTTGACAACATTGACTAAATTTAACACTGCACAGAAGAGTGTTGTCAATAAGCTTGCAATGGATTGGTTCTTCGGTACGAACAAACCAAGCCATTGGAAGATCGTTGAATCAGTACTCTCCTCCGTTATATCGTTGCAACATTTCTGACAGAGTACTCTTCTCTATAAGGGTCGATTTACACGAGGCAGAAAATTCGTCGCAAAAACCAAAGAGAAGATATTCCATTGGTAGAAATCTCACACATATAGATTACTATTGCTAAACAATTGTTAAACCTTTCACACAGGGCCAAATATTGTCCCACAAAGATCCAAGCATTGCTCTAACAAGGACTAAATATTGTCCCATAAGGCTTGCATTGATGTCCCATAGGGCAAGGCAGTGATGTCTGATAGTATGGGAGTGATGTCTTATAAGGTGATGTCCTATAGGGTTAGCAGTGAAGTCCCCATAGGACAGGATGTGATATCCCATAGGGCGGGCTGTGATATCCCATAGGGCTGGCAGTGATTTACAACTAATATAACTAGAATTGATACATATTTTCAAGTATCTTCTACAATCTGGTTCAACAATCCAAGAATAGATCAATTCTACGTTGAGTTTACAGAAGAAATCAAACACTTACATTTCCATCGATACTTTCATCTAAAATGAAACGCAGAAGTTAAGGTAGTATGGTTAAAGGGAACCCAAGGTGAAAATACAAGTATCGTTTATATTGAAGAGCTTGAAAAATAGATAACATTGCTTTTTATTTCATGTAAAAATCATTATTGGTTCTCAAGATATTGCATTTTTAAGGTTTTTGAAGAAATTAATTTTGGTTAATTTATGCGATTATTTATATGTTTATGACATCATAGTTTGGTAGTCCTTATATGGTCAGGTACTTTATTGTTAATATCTCTGCAGGTAATGCTGATTGGGGTATAAAATTTTAAAAAGGAGCACTCCCCTTCGCAGAGGCTTAGAAAGGCAAGCGAGAGCTTAAAAACGATGTACGGGGAAAAAAACGGAAGAATCCGGGAAGGTTCGGAGAACCCGGGAAATTTCCGGAAAAAACGAGAACGCGCGAAGCTTCAAAATTCTTCCTCCCGTAAAAGCCTCTGTGAAAGAGAGTGGTAGAAGAGTGATTTTTGAGTCCGCCTAAAGCTATGCTAAAAGATTCCTCCTCCACTATAATTATTTGTTCCGAACCTCGTGTTGTCAGAATATTCCCCTTTGTATAAGCAACATTTAGCTTCGATCCATTAGCCTCATTTGCAGCTTCTTCGTTAAAAAATTCTAATTGACACAGTGCTTGTAATGATGCTTCGTTATAGATAATTACTTGACCAGACTTCCAAATCACTGTTAACTATAAAATAAGTAAATTTGATTGGTTCCTTTTGAAAAAGCCAATCGTTTTGAAGAAGCCAATCGTTGACTTAGTATTCCTTTCCATAAATGTTAATCATGACGATCTCTTAAGGCGGATTTCTACTCGGGCAATTCTATAATGAAGCCATTACATTGGTTGAAAGTGACGTCACCTGACTTCATTTAGATTTCGTGTGAACGAATTCGTTGAGTGGAGATCCGCCTTTAGTTAATACATTATTACCATCCGGCAAAAACCTGTTCAAAGTCAGCAAAATAAAGTTAGAACAACGTTCAAAGAACGTTGTTCTAAAGTTATTTTGCTGACTTTGAACAGGTTTTTGCCGGCTAAGTTAGCATCATAAGGAAACACACGGGTCAGAAGACTTGCACTAACTTTTAAACACAAGAGAACTCACAAATGTAATCCAAAAATGATATAGTCAAATTTGAGTGTGGGCGGGTGCACTACGCCCAAAATCGTAAAGATTCTTTTTCTGATGTCAAATGATCACGATTTCATTTGGGCAAATCTTCATAGGATCAATTTCAGGTTTACCTAATCTATTCAGCCCTTCAAAACTCAACCCAGGCCTTTATTTCCGTACATGAAAGTTACTTACAAGATTCATGGGTCCATCAACAATTTGTAAAACTTGATCATCCTCAAACATTGTTGCACTTCTGCAAGAATAATACAAATACAGATAAAAGTCGGTCAAAGAGAATCGGAAGAGAAAACGAGATTCGGGAGAAATTGGAATTTACGACGCATCGTTTTCATCCTGGCATCATTTTCAAAATCATTCCCAAGAGTAGGAGAAGGGGGCAACTCTAAGAGGTTCTGTTAAGATTTTTATTTGAGGTGGGTGAGTTTTTAAAAGGGGAGAGAGGCTAAGATCTTCAAAGAAACTAACGGGGGAGATTATACGGTATACCTGTCATCTAATAATATTGGGTCCGTTATATCGTTTCTTTCACATGTCATTTCATATAGTTTTCCATGTTCGGTAGAATATATTAAATTATTCTGTAATTTACCATGATATACTGATGAGAAACATAACATGGTTATATTCTGGTTTTCTACAGGCATGAACACTTTTAAAGGCTGACCTGAATTGAAACAAATATTGGCCTTAAATGTTATAATACAAAACTACCCAGTCGGTAACAACCTGCTCAAAGTAAGCAAAATAACGAACGTTGTTCTAACGTTATTTTGCTGACTTTGAACAGGTTTTTGCCGGCTAGGTAATGGTTAGTTTAGGAGCCATCTCCAGAATTCGTTTCAAAAAGCAGATATTTTAGCAGCTTTAAAGTAGTTAAAATCAATAAATTTGAGAGAAATTAATCTATACGAAGAAAAGTGTTAAGTCAACGAACTTGCAATTGATTGGTTTCTTTGGTACGAAGAAACCAATCAATTGCAAGATCGTTGATCGTTGATTGTTGATTTCGTTCCAAAATCAAATTGAACAAAATTGAAACTAAAGAAACGGGTATTATGTCAACGAGCATGCAATGGATTGGTCCATTGCAAGATCGTTGGCCAATACTCTTTCGTGTAAATTTTTGAGATTGTTTCTCGCAAAGTTTGCTTACCAACATAACGGTTCCATACAGATATACATCTGTTAACTAGGCTGACAGCAATAAGATCAGTTTGAGCATTCACTGAACTCAATTTAAGATTATCTGCATGAGGAAGAACTGAGAACGGTGCTGGTTCCAAATCTAAACAAAAAGACAAAAGATGTATATTCATTTTTTAAAAAAAAATTTCCAAACAAGCTCCCGGTAAAGTAATTATAATGGACGCAGAACTTCCTATTGATATCGAGAAGGGAGAAGTAAATTGCCATCCGACATAACTGTACCAGACAAACCGCGCAATTGCAAGCTCATGTAACTTATAGGGTAACTGCAAGAGCATGTTTTAAATCTCCTAGACCTAGATTTTATACTAATCACAGTTATTTTTAGGCTCACTTTGGAATAATAATTTAAGCTCAAGTCTGAATATAACTGCCAGACATCGCCTGTGGAGGAGTGTTTTTTAGTATAGCGATTAGCTTAAAAGCTGAACACTATACTCAAAAAACACTCCTCCATGGGTGATATCTGGCAGTTATATTCAGGCTTGATTATGATGATATCTTCATAAAATAACATCTCAAAATTAGAACTTGTGGAGAAGAGTACTAATCAATGATCTTGCAATGGATTAGTTTTCTTCGCTGAGTAAACCAATCCATTGCAAGCTCGTTGATATAACACCCTTCTGTACGGTTTCTTTTTAGTTGAATATGATCATGAAAAGTTGGTATAATGAAATTTTGATACAGCCCTTACAACGAATATAAATCTTACCTTTTGTTGATTTGAGTGTATAAATATAGATTTGATTGCTATCCTTCCACCAAACAGCAATTGCATTATAAGTAGAATCTATGTAACAAATACACTGGAATAATTTTCAGAGAAGGATAGTGATTTTGGCAATGATTGGTTTATTTTATTGAAGAAACCAATGAAATGATAGTTCTCAGATGTAACACTCTTCACTACAGATCTTCTATAGTCAAATATACCAGATTCAAGGTTTTGCACTCAAGCCTGAATATATAACTGGCCGATATCATCTATGGATGAGTCAAAGCTGAAAACTATACTAAAAAATACTCCTCCACAGGTAATATCCAACATTCATACTCAGGATTGGACATTTACTAAAATAACTGTTTTGGAAATATAAATTGGTGTAATGCCCCGAACACAAGTGGAAATAAAACGAAAAGCAAATAAGCACAATGGAGGAGGGATTTTTTCTACAAAGACTGAATCTGTGACCTAAAATCCCTCCTCCACAGCGATTAATTTCGATCACTGCAAGTGTAACAAGGATATTACACCAAATTTTAATTCACAAAGTAGGCCATCAAACCTTACCTAAACAATTTAGGTTGGAAAAACAATCATGTTGTTCAGTGCCAACGGTCGAAATAAGTGCAGAAAGTCACTGTGGAGGAGTGTTTTTGAGCATAGCTTCAGGCTTTGCAACGTGAAGCTATGCCTAAAAATCACTCCTCCACAGTGATTATTTGTTCTTATTTCAATCACTGCAGTATCCTACTTCTATTAATATGTCCATGGAGTGACCTGTACATATATAATTACTATTGGATATGAAGTGACTTGTACATACCTAATTTGTGCTTATTATAAAGTGTACATAATCAATACTGGCCTTGAAGAATTGATTTATATAAATATCCAATACATTTAAGAAATTTTCTAGCGGTCAAAAACTTGTTTAAAGTCTACAGTAAAGAAGCTAGATAGTGTCCTAGCTCACTGCCCAGTGGGCAAAAACTTGTTCAAAGTCTGCAGTAAAGACGCTAGAACAACGTTATTCGACGTTGTTCTAGCACCTTTACTACTGACTTTTAACAAGTCCTTACTCACTTGATTATTATTCGTTTGGTTATTACTTCAATTATCACATTAGCTTCCTTTTATTTAAATACAGAATTAACATAATTTGCTACCATGGAAACATTTCACTATTCATTATTCAGTAGCTTTAAAATATTATTATGATAAAAAAAATGATAACCTGGCAGCATTTATATACAATAATACAAACGTACAAACTTCAGTTTTATAATCATTCGCTGTAACACTGAATCCAAATTTCTTTACAAATCTGATTGAAGACTGTGATAAAACATGTTGACAGGAACTGTTGAGAGTTTATTTAAATGCGTATAAAATGGTATAATTTTATAAGGATATACAGAATGATTTAATTTTATATACTTTTATATGGGTGAGGCTACTCGTTCATTGCATAAAACGTTTGGGTATGTTTATTCACTTCCTTGAGAAAATATGAGTTATGCTTTCCTTTATTCAAGAAAATTTGAGATACATTTAATGGTGCACATTTAACATGGAAAAACATAAAACCACGGTGTTTATAATGTGTAGTATAGTAATATACATGATGTATATACGGTATTATGTAAATACTAGTAAACCAAAAAAAAAGACTATGACAATATTAGCATTTGGAGATAGTTTAACTGAGGGGGCTTATGGTATAAGTTCTGATAAAACATTCCACCCATATACAATGCAACTAGCTGAATTGTTGCAAGGTGAATATCCTAACATACATTTCAACATTATTAACAAAGGTATAAGTGGTGACAAAGCATGTGACATGTCAAAAAGATTACATGATGTATTAACAACACATAAAATAGATATCGTTATTATATTAGCTGGTACTAATGATTATATTCAGATGGTGGCAAAAAGTCAATCAAAGGAACGCTGGCAAATTCGTAAAGATGTGCATGTTAATAAAGAAGGATACAGAGAACTATCAGAAAAACAAATAGTTGATATTAAAAATAATGCAAATACAATTTATAACGATGTCAAGATGCTGCATGATATATGTCATAGACAACATATTTTAACTATATTGATGACAATTCCTGAAATCGCATTTGAAAGAAACACGAAGTACAGCAAGTATTTGGAGCATCACATGAAAATTAACCAGAAATTAAAACTATTTGCAGCCGAGAATACTTTACAGACCAGATTTATTGATTTAGCTACAAAAATCCCCTTACTGAATATTAGCAAAACCGAAGAACTTTTTTGGTGGGATCGTGGTCTGCATTTTACTCCAAAAGGTTATGATAAAATGGGAAACATAGTTTATGAAAAGATTAGAGAAACTTTGAAAGAACAACGCATATAATAACTACCTGGTAAGCACACAACATTGAATTAACATTTACGTCAAAACAATGTCGTCCAATGTTGTGTGTTCATTGGGTAGACTCTTAAGGGACCATCTCAATTCGTACCCAGAGGAAGAGTGCTGAGTCAATGATCTTGCAATCGATTTCTTCGTCAATCAATTGCAAGCTCATTGAATTAACACTCCTCTTTGAAACGAATTTTGGAGATGGTTCCTTAATATTTTCCAAGAAGGGTACTGGAATCAATACACTTGAAATAATTCAATTAATTCAATTAATTGCAAGCCAATAGATGTAAGGGTGTATTTGTTTTGGACGACCGAATCGACAAAATCAACTGGAATATTTAAAATTCGGTCGATTTAAATTGCCGACCATTGCAGGCCAGATCAACCAGCTCTAAAGCAGGTTGCTTTGGTTGATTATAAAGGAAAACAGAAGATATATAAGGAACCATCTCCAAAAAGCAGATATTTTAGCTGAGAAAAATTAATCTACAATGAGGAGTGTAAGTCAATGGAAGAAACAAATCGATTGCAAGATCAATGATTCAGCACTCTTCCCCTGGGAACGAATTTTGGAGATGCTCCCTACAGGGTTTATACAGATATTTTACGAAAAAATCCCTGATTTTCCCTGATTTTTGGGTCTTAATTTACATCAAATATCCCTTATTTCTTTTGTAGGTTTTCTAACCAGTTCACCTTCAGCGTTTCTAATGAAAATCCTTATAAAAGAAAACGATATCAATATTAAACAGGGATTGGAAAAAAATTACTCTTACAGTTGCTACAGAAAAATAGAGAAACATTGGCAAATAAAATGCTAGATTGGATTAACAAATTACCTGATTTTTCCCTGATTTTGAGTGAAAATTTCAACATTTCCCTGATTTTCCCTGATGAACTTTTAATTTCCCTGATTCTGTATAAACCCTGTCCCTAACAAACCTAATTCGCTATTTGTAGTACCTCAACGACCAGAAATGCTCCATTTTCCCATGTATTGCCAACAAACATACTAACAGAGATTGGTTAGGCGAGCTTATGAAATTTGTACACTATACGCATGTGTATTGTGTACATATCCGCTAAAATTTCGTCTTATGTTTTTCAAGTAGGCACATAGTGTTAAATAAACATCGAAACAACACTAAAATGGCGCTGCAGGGCTCGAAATAACAGCCGGTCATCGCTGTGGAGGAGAGATTTTTCAGAATATTTTCAGCCAAGTTGGCTGAAAATATTCTGAAAAATCTCTCCTCCATAGGGATGACGAGCTGTTATTTCGAGCCCTGGCGCTGTGTGCCTGCTGGGTTTATTTTAGCTAGATGTATCAGGATTTTTTAAATTCACAAGAATATAACAAATTTCATCCAGCATTTGTGTAACAGAATTCAGCCTATTTTATACAATATAGGATACAATACAGTACATCCTTGGTCTTTTTAATTCTGTTAGGAACTTTTGATTGACTGAATCCTTCGCACCAGGATTCAAGTCCATAAGGATGTATTATTTTAGACCATGAAAATGAAAGTGAGGAATTTAGACCCCAAATTAAAAATGGGACGAAAGAACCAAAGCTACTATTATTAATGATACTTTCAGAGACAATTTTTAGAACATAATTTTCTGTGAAAATATAAGGATATTTTTACATTCTATTATATTGACAGCAAAAGGCATTGTCTTTTCTCAGTTCCAACGGAAAACAACATACCATTATTATCTTTAATTAGGTTGCAATAAACTAAATGATATTCTACTGATGATCTTCATCGATTACATGTGCGTGGCACATATTAGGGAGTGTGGGGGAGGTAATAATTTATTTTTGTGTTTAGGGTGAGGCGTTTATTGGAGAAGGGCGGGACTTAACCCTATTAACACTAGGCTTTTTAGGGGTTCATCAACACTAGAGGGATTTCTCCGGATATCTAGATTGCTTTGGTATTACACCATGAAATTTGGCACGATATTAGTGCCAACTGTAATGAACATTTTAGTCAAATTTTTTTTGGTGAAGTCATTTTATTTATTTATTTATTTTTTTCGCCAATTTTTTTTTTCTTCTTCTTGTTTTTAAACGTAAAATCTAACAATATATATATTTTTTGGTACTGGTGACCTTCAATAGGGGCGTGGTCAAGGGGGATAGGGACGGATTTTCAGAAAACATTCTCTTGGAAAAGTTGTCTAAAGGATAAAAACTTAAAACTCTGAAAATTTCAGCTCCATAGCGCATTCCAATTAAGAGCTATAGAATATAATGTGGAAGAGATGGGCAGTTTTAATTCTAATCAGATCAAAATATTATTCATAATATGAGTCATGCTGAACAATAATCATGAGCAATTTATTCAGCAAACAGTAATATACAGCAAGCAGTAACATGTTGAGCAGAAGTATCAAAAGCTAATGAACATTAAAAATAAATTCAAAAATAAAATGAAGTATAGTAAAATTAGTTTTAGAAGATGGTAACAAATAATTAGCAACATTCAATTGTCCATAAAGAGATTCTTCCTTGCAGAAGTTATTAAAAGTGATGAAACAGATAAATAGTGCAACATTGTTCATCATAATGCTTATTTTCTTGCTAATTTATTTTCATCATAAATATTCCAAATTTTACAAACAACTGAAAAGAAGAAATATGTCAGACAATGAACCCTATGCAATTCTAGCTGTTGGCGATAGCCTAACAGAAGGTTTATACGACTGGCCAACATCAAAGAAATATCATCCATACACAAAACCTTTACATACGCATTTAAAACAATATAAAAACAATCTTATTATGATAAATGAGGGAAAGGGTGGAGATCATATCCAAGATATCAAAACTAGACTCAAGTATATTTTACAGAACAGAAATGTAACGTTTGGAATTATCTTGATATTAGCTGGAACAAACGATTATATTAGCCTTATCAAAAGAACTAGAAATGAAGAAAACGAAACATTGTTGTTGATGTCAGCAGAATCTATAGCCAAGGAAATTGAAGACCTTCATAATATGTGTCACAAGGAGAAACTTTATACAGCAGCTATATCGATACCGGAAATAAAATTAGAACGAAACGTAAAAACAATGTTCTACCAAAACTACAGAAACCTTGTAAATAATCACCTACGGATGTTTGCTATAACCAACAGCAACAGTACCGTATTTATTGATTTATTAAAAGAGTTCAGGGGAACTCCAATGAACAAAGTGTGGGATGATGGTGTACATTTCACTCCATATGGCTATAACAAAATGGGAGATGCCATATTTCATGCAATAGTAAATAAAGTAAAATAAAACAAAAGTTAGTACTTCCAGACACATTTTGTCACAGTGGGCGCAACACATTTAAATCTTATTCATATTCAAACATACACTTTAATCCATTCAATAGCCAACTAAATTTTGCATAATCCTCTCAGTAATCCGGGGTGTTTGTTTAACTAAATTGTATTGCTGCAAGCCTCAATATAATGGTCAGACATCACCTGTGGAGGAGTGTTTTTGAGTACAGTTTTCAGCTTATGTCTTTCTAGCCTGAAGCTATGCTCAAAAACACTCCTCCACAGATAATTTTCGCACTTATTTCGACCACTGAATGTAAATAAGAATAATCCTGCTACATTTAAATTTCTGACATTTCTTGGTTTCTAATCATACTGCTGTGGTTGAAGAGGAAATGATCACTGTGGAGGAGTGATTTTTGAACATAGCTTCGGACTACAAAGCCAGAAGCTATGCTCAAATATCTTTCATCCACAGTAATAATTTATTTATTCTTATTTCAACCACTGCATTGATCTTGTAATTGCTTTAGTGTCTTTGCACAAGAAAGCAACTTCAAAGATAATTTAGATGAGTGCTAAAAAAACATTTTGTTCCAACTTTAGTTTTAAATATTTCAAGGAGCAAAACATTTTCAGCTATATAAATTGAAGGAAAAACGAAATATCCAGATCATTTCAAATGAATTAACAAGCCTGAATAACTGCCGGACATCACCTGTGGATGAGTGTTTTTTGAGTGTAATGCTCAGCTTTTAAGCTGAACACTATACTCAAAAAACACTCCGCCACAGGTGATATTTGGTAGGTATATTCAGGCTTGATTAATGGATTCCTAAAGCTTTTCTTAACACCCCATAATGCCAGACACCATAGTTTTTTTAAGCATTAAAATGTGTTTTTCTTAACACCAAAAATATTTTTCAGTGGGAACAGTATTAATAACAGTCCTCAACCGCAATATTTATTGTAATCACGTTAAGTAGAGTGCTAAGAATGAAAATCTTAAAGCTTGGTTCCCACCTGATGCAATTTTAAGGTGGCAAACAATGGTGGTAAGCATAACACTTTTTCTATCTTACTCTTCAAAGGGTAATTGCAGGGGTGGTATAATAGGTGGGGGCGTTAGTGTTTTCGGGGAAATGTTTTTATAAATTTTTAAAATAAGCTGGGCAAGGGGGTATACGGTGTCTAGAAGTGTTTGTCTTGCATATGCACAAAAATATAGTCGAAACATGGAATAACTTTATTTTTCAATGAGAAAAAGTGATTTGAAAATCAAAAATTTGCCTTAAAAAATCCCAAACCCGGAATTTACTTATTTTTGCAAGGTCATTTTTCCACGTTTTGCAAGGACTTATTTTTGTGAATGAACTATGAGATTTTTTTAAGTGCTTATTTTTACGAATGACTAAAGTATTATTAACATTACGTAAATTAATCGTTTGGACACAAATCTAAAAAAAACAGCAATAACAAAAATATAATTTAAGACTTATTTTCGTGAATGGGACGTTTACAAGATTTTCGGAAAGACTAATATTTGCGAATCAAGTCAAAACTTGGAAAATTTAATTGTTGTAATTACAGTCGGTTAATGTTCTTCTATACGTGGCAAAACAACAGAAAGAAGAATCCAATTTAGTCAAGTTTGTTAACGTTTCACAGATATTAAATACCCTTACTTATGGCAGATCTCCACTAGGCAAATCCGTTTTGCACAAATTCTAAATTAAGTCATTACATTGGTTGAAAGCGATGTCAATGTAATGGCTTCATTTAGAATTGTGAGAACAAATTCACCTAGTGGAGATCTGCATTTAGGAAAGGCCAATAAACTTTAAGATTGTTATTTCTTCTGCAGATACAATACACCCAAGCCTCAATATAACAATCAGACATCACCTGTGGAGGAGTGTTTTTGAGTGCAGTTTCTAGTTGAAAACTGTACTCAAAAAACTGCTTCCACAGGTGATTTCCTACCGTTATATTGAGGCTTGTACACCTAGAGGTCAACTAATTTTAAGGTTGTTGAAGTGCAATAAACTTCATCGTGGACTGAGCACATCTTCTAATTTTGTTTACTTTTCAGTCTCTGATAAAATATATACCTTCATTAACATTCCCTCTTGATGGAAACAAACTGCTCGTTATTTGTCCTTTTAAAAAATGTGTAGTTGCAACAGTGTCCATTCTAAGAAATTAAAAACAATCAAAATATATTACAAACTAATAAGTAACAACACCTGTGGAGGAGTGTTTTAGAGTACAGTTTCAGCTTCAAAGCTGAAAAGTATGCTTAAAAAATATTCCTTCGTGTGATGTTTGGCAGTCATATCCAGGCTTGCCAACCAATAATTACAGTACAGTGTGATTTTCATGCAAGCATACTGAGTTTATAATTGTCAAAGATGGGTTATCAAGAAAAAGTTTGTGGGTGTATAATTTCACAGAAATTCCAGATAATTGGAGTTTCACTAAAAATATAATTTTCTAAACTAAAAACTATAAACTAAGTCAATGCACACACTAAAAAACGTATTGATCTAGTATTGCAGTGTTAGAAATAAGAGCAAAAAATCACACTGGGGGAGTGATTTTTGAGTATTGCTAAAGGCTAAAAAGTTTGAAGCAATGCTCAAAAACCCCTCCTCCACAGTGATTATTTGTACCGTTCAGTAAGATCAGCGTCACCAGACCATTTTGATTTAGCTTTGAACTCATTATGTAAATGTTCAAAAAATGTTGCTGTCAAAAAATGATGAGAACCAGAGCCAATTACGCTCGATTCAATATCAATATTCTTTAATACGGATGATATACTGCTGGCACTATTAGCTTTGACAATCGGTGGTTTGATATGAATTATGTGCTGTAGCTTGGTAAATGTCAAAGTTGTTGTTGAGTTACTAACAATCTATAATATTTATACATAATATCTTAGGTCGACTTTTTTTTTGCGTTAACTAAATATTAGAGATATTACTAAATTTTGTGAATCGTTAAATTTAGCTGATGCAAAAATACTTTTTTCTTTTTCAGTCTAGAGGGTGTGACAAAAGACCAAAGAAATATGTTTAACATTACATATTATCCAGGTGGGAAAAGGCGGAGATTATTGACATTTTAAGTGGAACTAAAATCCTACCCCCTATGGATCAATTTTTTGCATAAATATATGAAAAAAGGCAAAAATTTGCGTGAAAGTAATAAATATGGTTGTATTTATTCACGGTCAATACATATCTTGTTACACTCACTCAGAGTGTTGAGTCAATGACCTTGCAATAGATTAGTTTCTTCGATGTGAAGAAACCAATCCATTGCAAGATCGATGATTCAGTAATCTTCTCCGTAGATTTTATTTTGGAGTGTGAAAGTATGAAACTTGACACTGATTGGTTTTAATGTTATTTTTAAAACCATAACAAAGGTTTATAAAAAGGAGGCAAAGACCCAAGTACTGTATGTTGATTATGAGTGAAGAGAATAAAAAAATTGCAAACAATCACTACGGACGAGATAATTTTGAATATAGCTTTTGCAGATTCAAGGCCAAAATTATGTACTAGTATTACAGGGTTTGA